>CAKAOH010040476.1:100155-143583 GCA_916701665.1 Sebastiscus tertius
ACCTGACTCAGCCTCAGTCTCTAAACTAGTCATCTGAATAGATATCCATCTTACGCTGCACTAGAATAAATCTAACAGAATTATTCCTTAACCTCCGAAAGAAACTGGTTCCTTATTGGATTGATCAAATAAAACAAGTCATTTTAATACATGACATATTTTTGATCATCTCAGAGGGAAATATTGTACCTTTTACTCCACAACATTTATAAGACAGCTTTAGTTACTTTGCAGATTCAGATTATTAATACAAAATATAATCAACTAATAAATTATGATGTATTATTATAAATTAAGCTACCCAGCAGTATAATTAAAATGAGCTCCAATTTTACCAGCTGCAACATTAAAGTGATGCACACAATGCATCAATAAGCATAATCCAATAATATACATTATTCTTCATAATGAGTACTTTTACGTTGGTACTTTAAGTGTATTTAGATGTTAATAAAGATAAGTAAGATTTTTAATGCAGGACTTTTACTTCTAACAGAGTATTTATACACGGTAGTATTGCTACTTTTACTGAAGTATAAGGTCTGCGTACTTCTTCCACCACTGTCGATTAATCAGATTGAGTATTTTTTAAGAAAAGAAATAGTTAAAACTCTCTGATTCCAGCTTCTTAAATGTGAATATTTTCTGGTTTCTTTACTCCTCTATGACAGTTAACTGAATGTCTTTGAGTTGGGGACAAAACAAGACATTTTGAGGACGTCATCTTGGGCTTTGGGAAACACTGATCGACATTTTTCACCATTTTATAGAGCAAACAACTAATCGAGAAAAAATAATCATTAGTTGCAGCCCTAGACATTTTATAAACAAAATGATTAATCGAGAAAATAATATAGCAGATTAATCGATAATGAAAATAATTGGCAGTCGCAGCTCTACGGGGAACTTACATTTAATGCAACAGCACGTCCTTCTTTCTGTTGAAATGCTGAGTTTTAGAGGCTCTTTAACCTTCAGGCCTTCATCTCAAATTTGAATTGCAAATGTAGCTATTTGGTTCAGGCTGTTGTAACTAACAACAGTTGTGAAGTAACACAGAGTTCCCTGGACAGACACACTGTGCTTGTTTTTTAGACCTCTCTGTGAGTTATTCATCGAACACACAGCTGCAGCCCTCTGGCCTCAACATTATGCTCCCTCACACAGCATTTCTGCAGCAGCGAGATAAGAACACGCACTCACTTCCTTCCAGTGTCTCTCAATCAGCAAAACTAAGGGGCAAGGGTGCAACGAAATGCTTTAACAAACCAAACAGACAAAAGGCCACGCAGGCACTTACTTCTATATAACAACAGTTTGATAGTGAGAAAGAAGTAAACTTTTACAACTTTCCTCATTAATCTTGCTTGCTCATCACATGACTCAACCGAATACTCAGAAGACATGAGACCTGCGTTATCACTTCGGATCAAAATGTTACTCATAATACGTTAACTTTCTGATGTTTCTTACCACAAAATGGGGGTTGGAAGTTGTTTAATGTGCAGTTAGTTCAACCCCATTATGATTAGTTTTGAAAAAGCAGTTTGAGATTATCTAATGTTGAAAAGCCATGTGGAAATAGATTTACATTAACCAGCATTTTTGACGGCATTTTCTGCAACGCTAATGGAAAATAAAATCCATCCTCTAATCATTATTTATTTTAGAAAAATAAATAAATAAATTGTGAACAAAGTAGATTTAATGCCACACTGTGCAGCTGTGCCAAAATGTGTGAACCATGAAGCAGCAAATTTGATTTTCTCTCTCTCTTTACCAAAGTCGCCAAAAATGCTATAATCTCAAGCTTAGTTACATGCAGATTGTGTAATCGTCAAATAAAAGTAAGAAAAAGAGAGCACACGCTGCATATCAGCGCACTAGCGGTTGATATGTTGGCTTGTATGCTGGTTTGTTCCTTTTATTCAAATCACTTAATTACGCTTGTTCTGTATACAAAGCACCATATGTCATGTTGCATAACTCGCCTCAATAAGGCAACGACTAGACGGTTTTCCGCTGAAGCAGACATGGTGATCCTCTCGAACACAACAAACTGACTATAGCTCTCTAATATTAACACAAAGTTTTATTGGAGCCTGAATTATAAGACTGTGTTGTCCTGGTCTATCTGGAAAGTCAGATTAAATGTGACACACATGGCTATGACTATGCACTGGGGAGTACACAAACTGAGCTCATCCTATCAGCCTCTACACACTACTATGGCAAAATACACGTTGAACATATATTCATACAAGCATAATAGCTAAATGAAAAAAAGCCTAAAGTGATTTGCTACCTGTTTGATTTATTATCATTTAAAAAAAAAAAAACACAATCCAGCAAGTGTGACTCCAACCATGGACACATTGAATGTCCAACCTCCTCCCTCACTATCTTTCCTGTGATTCCTGGGAGGTGATTTACTGTCAGACTTTGTCTCTTAGGATCATAAATGACGAAACACTACCGGACAATAACTTAGTTTCATAATGTCATCTTGGGCTTTGGGAAACACTGATCACCATTTTATAGACCAAACAACTAGGGCTGCAAATTATCGAGGCATAATTATTTGTTAATAGCGAAATGTTTGTCAAAATACTATTTTAAGTGAATTATTGTGATTCTGCAGAGATGTCCTAGCATACACATCATATTCTATAGACTTAAGAAAACATCTTTGTTTGGTTCAGATCCCCTCAGAAATCACACCATAATCATTTTAATATGTTTTTCAATGAAAATGAAAATAATGATGCAAAAATGATCATTCCCTCTAATATCACAAATCATATCACAATTGCAATATCTGTCAAAATCGTCGACTGTCAAAGTCATTCAGCCCTACAAACAACTAATCGATTAATCAAGAAAATAATCGACAGATTAAATGACAATGAAAATAATCGCTAGTTGCAGCCTTTATTTTCCTATGTTTTTTTATAGACCAACCTTTAAAATCAATTTAGATTTATCAATAATAAGAAGTTAGCCCTATTTGAAGCCCATTGCACTAGATTTTCCCACGGGATGATTTAGGAAATGAGCCACTAACCACACCAGCAGCCGGGTCAGATTTACAGCAGCAGGGTGACAGAAGGCAAAATACTCCATCAGGACTTGTGTTAATGCAACTCTAATATCTGACAGGGGATTTAAAAACTCCACGTGCCACACAAGAAGCCATGTTGGTTCAGTTACGGCTTCCCCATTCTTTGAGCTGATATCTGAGAAGCAAAGTGACAACGGTAACCCAGCAGGCCTGAAGGACGGTGTGGGGAAACACTGAGCACACAGACCTGAAGAGACTTCCACTGAAAGGACATTTATATAAAAATACCATGAGGGAATTAGAAAAAGGACCCTGAAATACAGAAAACTGCCGTCAAGTCAACGCCAGCCTTCAATGAAATACTGCAAACATGGCTACTTTACAATTTATGTTACTTGTATTTTATTTAAATGGTCTGAGCAAGCACAAAGCTTCCTAACAGCGTGCAGTATAAGACACATGTGACCATATAGCTCCAGGTGAAACTACAATTCAGCATTTCCTGCTGCTCCTCTTTTCCTAAAGTCTATCAGGTGACACACGCACACTAATATACAGCCTATATTGCTGCCAGCAAGTTACACATTAGATCGGAAACTCCAGGAGGGAAATAAAGGTGGTGGGTGAATGTAGATGAAGAGGAAAGATAAAGAAAGAGAGGTATAAAGATTGGAAAAACACTAGTAGGATGGAGGCACAAGAGAACATATAGTTTTACACCTGTACATACATAAAGTATACAGTCGGTCTATGCTGTTAACTTCCCTACAAATGACCGGCCCACTTCACCTGCTATCTGTACTTCCTTTCCTTGAAAAGGAGCCAGCTGTGTGAGATTACAGACGCCTGCGGGGGATACCGCAACGTTTAACACAGCAAATATTTGGCCTGCAGTTTCAGGTAGCTATGGCAACACATGGCGACTTGGGTTACAGTTGGATCAAGGCCTCACACCCCATAGGCAGCAGCAACTGTATTCATGTCATTAACTCAATTTTGAATGAGTAAAATATAAATACAATGGATGTTTTGTGCTGTGATGGTTAAATACAAAAGCATATAGAGGATTTTGGTTCAATCCATCCCAACCGGAGATCCTGTGCCCATCTACAACTCTCTACTTTGACCAGAATTAATATATTTTTAACAGATTAACTAGTAATGGTATTTAATACTTAAAGATGTCCAAGGTGACATCTTCAAATTGGTAGTTTTTGTCTCACAAACAGCCCCAAACCCAAAGATTTTCAATGAACACTGATATAAAACCATAGAAAATCTGAGTATTTTGACAGTTTTGCATGACTTCAACAATCTTAGTCGATTAATTACCTGCCAATTAACTAATTGAATAATCGACTAAACTTTTTCATCTTTAATGGCATCTTCATTGACAATGAAAACAGACTATGGTCAGATTGCCCAATTCTAAGGCCAAGTATCAATATGTGTATTTACAATAGGGTTGCTGCAACTAACGATTATTTTCATTGTCGTTTAATCTGTCGATTATTTCCTCAATCTACCAGTTAGTTGTTTGGTTGATAAAATGTCAGAAAATTGTGAAAAATGTCGATCAGTGTTTCCCAAAGCCCAAGAAAAACATCCTCAAATGTCTTGTTTTGTTCACAACTCAAAGATATTCAATTTACTCTCATAAAGGAGTAAAGAAAACAGAAAATATTCACATTTAAGAAGCTGTAATCAGATTTGACTTTTTTCCTTTAAAAATTTCTCGAATCGATTATTATCAAAACAGTTGGTGATTAATTTAATAGTTGACAACTAATCGATTAATCATTGCAGCTCTCATATACACAGGTCTACATCATATTAAACGGAATTAAGAGCACTAATTTAAATATACAACTTGTAAAATGTTATATTTACTCTATTGTTATTGTTGTTTTATATATATATATATATATATATATATATATATCTTGTCCTAATTGTTTTGTTATCACTATTATGTAGTCATATTATTTCTTTATATTAATCTTGTCTCTAGGTGGAGGCTTCAGATAAGCCCAGTGGGTGTTTTGCCTCTTCCTTCACTGTATATTAGCAATTTATTTTTTTGTTATGTTGTATAGTCTTAAATTGTGCAAAACAAATAAACAAATAAACAAACAACTAATAACCTACCAATTACAATATTGATTATGCATTACAATAGATCTCTGACACTTGATTGACCTTACCAATATGGCTGCATCATGTAAAGAAACAATGATTGTTTGTATGACTGAATCACTTTTACCTATAACATCCCCATTTTAAATCACTTTACCAACTTGCAGTGTTACTACATCCACCCAGTTTATGTCATCACATGGTTACACATACTGGTTCAAATGATTAGTATGTTATGTGTAGCGGAAATAGTAGAAATGTTTTTACTCATCTTAACCTCTCATCTACAGGTCTACATCATATTAAAGGAATTAAGAGCACTAATTTAAATATACAACTTGTAAAATGATATATAGTGATACAACTAATAACCTACCAGTTCCAATATTATAATTCTACATTATACAATAGATCTCTGACACTTGATTGTCATTACCAATATTGCTGCATGTAAAGACATTATGTCTGTATGACTGAATGCCTTTTACCTATAACATCCCAATTTTAAATCACTTTACCAACCTGCAGTGTTTTACTACATCCACCAGTTTATGTCATCACATGAAAATATTCACATTTAAGAAGAGTAGATTCAGAGATTGTTGACTTTTATCCTTGAAAAATGTCTCTAATCGATTAATAGATTCATTTAATAGTTGACAACTGCAGCTCTCATAAACACAGGTCTACATCATATTAAAGGAATTAAGAGCACTAATTTAAATATACAACTTCATTGTCACACCTTACCAATATGGCTGCATGTAAAGAAACATGATGTCTGTATGACTGAATCACTTTTACCTATAACATCCCCATTTTAAATCACTTTACCAACCTGCAGTGTTACTACATCCACCCAGTAATGTCATCACATGGTTACACATACTTGTTCAAATGATTATGTGTCAGGTACTAGTGGAAATAGTACAAATGTGTCATTATGTCTCATTTCTTCAGACAGTATAAGGAAACTTGACATTTCCTGAACATTACTTACCGCTTTAAGTTGCTCCAATCGGTCCTTCATGGTTCACACGGTGAATTTAACACCTTTAAACCAAAGAGATGACCACAATATTGTGTGAAAATGGCTCAAAAACTAGTCCCAGTCTGTGAATTCCTCCGCCGGTAAGAAAAACACTTAAAGTCCCCAGAAGAAGTCTTCACAGAGTTGTTTGGAGAAAACTACTTTTTTTCTCAAAAGAGACGTCTTTCCGTCGTTTTTCCATACAATATGGCTGCTGGGTTTATAAACCAGTGTTTTTTCTTTCTAAATCTCCTCGCCCAGAGGATTAAAACAACAGTTGTGTGGAGCCGTTTAATCTGCTGTCCGTTGGCCAGTAATCATTCTAAAACGCACTTCTCTGACGCTCACGCATGCGCAGACGAGTCCGTGTCCTCTGAGATGAAGCTACGCCCATGAGCCACCTGCAACCGGTGATGCGTTCAGGTGTTGTAGGAATGATCCCTACTCTACTCCTTAAAAACAACATTAACATTATTAATAAATAAATAATATCGAAAAAAGGTCAACTAAAGGGATGTAAATATGTCCTTTTTTTTGTCTGTAAAATAGGATTAGATAACTGTGTAAGCGAATGTGTCTAAGTGGATATCTATATGTATGCGCGTGTAGATATAGACATATGTATATACTGTATGTGTATATACATATATATATATGAGGTTGTATGTATGTATATAAACATGAATATGTGTGTATATGAATATGAACTTATCTCTTGACACTGCACTATTACAACGGGTAGTACTTTTATTTATTATTTTTCTTTTTATTATTTTTTTTTGTTGTTTTATATATGTTGTTGTTGCTGTCTGTATGTCCCTTTTACAAGTATGTGTATGTATTCTTTAACCTTAAATAAAAAAAATAAAAAACATCGACCTGCCACATGATAGTCATTTAACCTGGCACTTTGACATGCTATGTAAATGTAGTAACTACATTTTACTGCAGTTTCATATTCCATTCCATTCATGAAACCACAGTCTCTGCCAATCAAGCATCAACAACTATCAGAACCAACTGCACTATACCAATCTAAACTGGGTCAAACAAATCCCAGACGAGCCCCCATTTGTTACAACCCAGCTCAAAGGTTGCAACAAAAATGGGAGACCAGACGAGTTTAAAAACAGTAACAGGCATTTATTTAACAAACTCACAATAAATAACTAAATAAACATGGTAAGTCAGTAGTCAGTGATGTAGGCATGTGTGGGTGTGTGAAACTGTCTCCTGCAAACAAAAGCAAAACAGGTATGCCAACCAAGGAAGAGAGCCAGCATCTGCTGAAAGGTAGAGAGCTTTTATCCCAACCACACCAAGCCCAGGTGTGGCTCATCAGCCTGACGACCCTCTCTCCTACAAAACAAAGGAGAACCAGCAAAAAGACACGGGAGACCTAGTGGAGGAGGGTTCATATATATATATATATATATATATAAATGCATGGTAATAGAACCCAAACGAGCCTGGCAGTGTAGGCCCCTAGGTATCATTTTAAATGTCTGTATACTATAATGAAGGGCCTTGCTCCATAAAGAAACATTTTGATATTTTTTTCCAGTTGACACCAGTAATTGGTTAAAAATAATCGAAGTGTAACTTTGTGTAATACTTTTTTTTAAAGACTTTATTTTAAATATGTGAACAATACAATAAACAAACTGTTACATAGGTAAATTATACAATTAAAGGAATTAAAGGGATAAATAATAATAAAAAATTAAATAAAGTAACATAAAACATGTTGCACCGTTTTACTAGCCTTTTCGTTTTTTGCTGAAGTTATTGTCTTCATTTATAGTTCCATTTCTTTCTTGAAAACATTAAAGTGAGGTTTAACTCTCGCAAATTTACATTTTAAAAAAATAAATTGTGACAATGATAATGAGATTGATTAGAAAATACTCAAAAAAATCAAATCAAGTCACAGATAATAATTTATTTTCCAAGATAAACCACCAAATATCTTGCCACAGTTTACAGGTATTGTTTGTGTACATTTTCAGAAGAGATGGACAATAGTTTCAGTATGGGAATCACACAAGGCACAATTTAAAACAATATAATTTATTAAGTTAACAAAAAAAGAACCTAACCAGGTGACATGATGAATGAAGGGTGACACTTCTTTGACCAAAACATTTTTTTTGTGGGAGTCCAAGCTTTTTTTCCAACATAAATTGTTTACTATTCTTTGTGTAATACTTAATGCAATCTCGAGGATGTATGACGTTATCATTCTAACCCTGATCCGTGTAGTAACGTCACAATGAACGTGCAGAGTAAAACTATTACGTGATCCTCTTGACGTCGCCCACTGTGCTCTGAATGATAGTACGTTACTGACACCTGGTGGCCATCAGTGTGTTAAACAGTCTCTTCTAGGATTGGAAACACCTTTGTAAATATTTTTACATATTGATATATGAAAGCTACATCAGCGTGGCCTATTAGACCGCCCCCACCCTGTCTTCACCAATCCCCATCCAAGTACAGTGGCACACAACTTTACTATATATGCCTTATAACCAGTAGGCCTACTCCTATGCTAGATTAATACTATCTACCACCAAGGTTTCTGTCACTTTGTGATAGTATCTAGATTAATGCATGGGAATAGGCCTTTTTCACAGGAGACATTTAATCGGAAAATCATAGGTGTAAATAATTGTGATTGATAAATTCCATTTCATTGCTTCAGTTTCAGGGTTTTGGACTGGTATCATGCTTGCTAGGGCCAAAATCTTCTATCACGATATAGGTCTTTTCATATCTCAATAACAATGTATAACAATATAGCACGTGTTCTAGTAAGTCAATAGTCTATATGAAATAACCACATGGTAAAGTTCATTTGTGTGTACTCCTGTGAATTAAATACCTGAAAAAATTAAGTTATTTTAAAAACTTGAGTTAAAAATGTTTAACTTGAGTTAAAAATGAACATAAATTTGAAGTGAAATTATATAGAAAAAATAAATAAAGGCCTACCCTGTATGGCGATACAGAAAATATACAAGACATTTTAATATTGTTTTGTCTGTATATTTTGTCATATTGCCCAGCCCTAGTGCTTGCTTGCTCACCATCAAAGCTTACTAAGACACTGGAACATAGGAGTCATTATCTTTATTAACAACACAGGTGTTTTTCCTACCAAGACATGTCAAATGTCATCCATGAAAAAGGCCTCTTGGAAATACTTTGTAGTTTGTTTTAGTGTCCCTGTGACTCTGGGGGCACTGCTGTCCAGGGAAATTAAACAACAAACAAACAAACAAACAAACATGTTATATTGAGAATGTTTTTATTCAAAGTTTACTCCCCTTAGTGCTTCCAGTACACCGTACAACAGCATTATGTGGGCTGCGTTGAGTGCAGCGGAGGGTGCTCGATGATGAAGAGTAGCACGTTGCCATGCCAACGACAACACTAGGGTGGGGTGTGTCTTATACAGTGAAATTAGAACCACAACTTTTCCACCAAGTTTTTTCTTAGTTTTTAAAACAAACAAAAAAATTCAAAAATAAAAAATCTGAAAAGGGATTTTACAGTAAAGGGAGGGCAAAACTCCAACAACTTCCTGTCCACGTTTGGGGGGGGTGAGAGGGAAAATTCAGGTAACAGGTTAGAGGTCATCTTCTTCGTCTGGGAGTGCTGTGTTCGATGCAACCTGGACAGGAGGAGACAAAGTACATTTTTAGATTTCCAATGTAAACTAGTGCCCTGCTGAGTTTTTTTTTTTTTACATTGCTTGGGTAAAGACACTGCTGGATTAAAATATACTTCAGTCACCTAAACAGACATTGCACATGTATGGTCATACTCACTTGAAGCTCTTCTTCATACTTCGCAGCCAGGGATGGGTCCATTTGGACCTCTGGGGGAGCGAGGGCGGGCATTGCCACAAACTCCAGGTTGGGGTCGCCGATCAACTTCCTTGCTAGCCACAGGAAAGGCTTCTCGAAGTTGTAGTTACTCTTGGCAGAAATATCATAGTACTGGGGACAAAGCAGATTATGGCAGTTAGAAATGATAGTTCAGACCAAACAAACACTGAAACCATTGACTGATGTGTGCATGAGGATGGACACATGATCATTTTGTGAGGCCAGTTATTACCTGCAGATTCTTCTTGCGGTGAAACACGATGCTCTTGGCTTTGACTTTCCTGTCTTTGATGTCTACCTTGTTGCCGCAAAGTACGATGGGAATGTTCTCACAGACACGAACCAGGTCACGATGCCAGTTGGGCACATTCTTATAGGTAACTCGAGAGGTGACGTCAAACATGATGATAGCACACTGAGCTGTGGAGATAGAAGTTTTAACACACTATTCAATAAAGAGTGTTTTAAATTAAAATCTACAGTGATTGGGCAGACTGTTCAAGGTATAATAACCAAACGGCATGTTGAGGATTGTGACAAGCACCTTGAATGTAGTATCCGTCTCTCAGGCCTCCAAACTTCTCCTGACCAGCTGTGTCCCACACATTGTACTTGATAGGTCCCCTGTTGGTGTGGAACATCAGCGGGTGCACCTCTACTCCCAGAGTAGCTAGAATTACAAGCAAAGACAAGATGTATGAGAACAAGAAAGATGAAAAATATGTTGCAGACTATTGTTTTAGGGGGTGGAGTCAAGGGAAGTGTTATAGTGGCATTCAGAGGATGGATGGCTTTCCTAGGTAGATTCACAATAAGGGGGTTTCTGCACAGATTGCAGAACAGAAGTGCTCGCTATCCAATTGCCAAGTTGCCATGTTTATTTCTGATTTGTGACAAGAACAACTTGACACAGTACTGAGCTGTTTTTCAACTTAATCTTCGGGTTCCCAGCTTTCAGATGACGTACACCACGTCCATGTGACGTCTAGTGCTGACCTGTTATCTCCCCCTAAAGCAAGACTAAATTCTATTGTGGGTCTCAGGGGGTTAAGGATTGAAGCGTGGACAGGATGTTTAGTTGCTTGATAAGCACTTATACAATTAAAAACAACCTGCAGAAATTACACAGCTCCTTTAGACTGCCTTTCTGGAACAGTGTTACCAGATTGGGCTGGTTTCCACCAATTTGGACTACTTTTGATTAAGTTTGGTGGGGAAAAATAGTGTTGAACTGGTAGATGAAATTTTGGCTGCTTTTCTCAACATCTGGTAGGGTTTTGAAAATATTGTGAAAACAATATTACCAAACAAGCTATCTTTTTATTGTCAGAAACTTCATTCCGTCACCCCTAATCATATTGATTCATTTGATTTGAGAAATATTTGAATGACATGAATTGGACCTACTTATATTAATGTCATCATTGACATTCACATGGGAATTTTGCTTAATTGGATGTCTGACTGCACTCTTTGTGGGCTGCAATAGCCTATTTATCTAATGGTTATTTGATGCAGATATGAAGCTTTGTATTCTTATGATGTGTTTTCTATTGTGCGTGTAATGGTTTTACACGAGTTTCTGGCAAGGTTATGATTTGGGCTTGCTTTTATTGGATTGGGCAGGTTTTACATTGTGATTGGGCTGGAAACCATCAATCTGAGGTAACACTGTTTTTAATTAGTTTTTCTTTTCCATAAAGGTGCTACATCATATGGATTATTAGAACAATGAAGTGCACCCTTCTACCCAGCCAACATGGTTATGTGGGTTATGCTAGGGGTACCTGGGTAACAAGTGGTATGGGCCCAAAATGGGCATCTTACCTGGGGCCTACTTGGGTCAACCAAGTTGGTCCCACATGGGCTCCCCATGTGGGTTACCCGTGTGGGTCCTAGTTGGGTCACTAATGGGAAATTAGTGCATGAGGCCAACATAGAAACTGTGGACAAACCCACTTACAATCCATATTTCAGGCCATGTAGAACCTAAACCTGGGGCTGAGATGGATTTTGGTTATGTTGCCCAGATTGGGCCCATATAACACCTAGTATACTCCTGCATGAAACCCACAAGGGCAATTGGCATGGGGCCATTATGGAACCCATGGACAAACCCATAAAGGGCCCATTTTTCAGCCCATTTACTACCCACATGGGGCCCACATGGCTGGGTAATTGATGCGTAATCGTTTACTACAAAGACAAATAATAAAAGTTAAGATTTCAAGTTGAGTCTTTTAAACTCATCTGAGACATACTGGTGTTGTCATTCACTGATACTCACCAACATATTTCTTCTCAAACTCTCCTGTAATGTGCCTCTTCACAAAAGTCGTTTTGCCAGTGCCTCCATCTCCTACCAGGACAAGCTGTGAGAAAGAGACAGTTCTGACTGGTTGGTACTGGTTCTACACACACACTGACCCGCTAGCCCAGCTAGCATTAATACCACCACAAGTATCTACATGTACAAGACATATAAATGACACATATTAGAGAGAAAAGTCTTACCTTGAACACCGCCACCGGTACACAGTGTGCCATTGAGTCCGCCATGTTTGCGATTTCTCTATAAGTTAAACAAAACAAGGCGGGATGGTTAGCACGTTGATCAGTTCAGCTAGCGATGTTAGCAATTATCTAACGTTAAATTTGGGTTGAATAACTACGTTTGTTAGCTTAAAGCTAGTTATTTTTGACGCACTTTACAACCAACGGCTCTAACGGCCGAGCTGTTACCTAGCAATAATAACGTTCCCCCCACATTCCAGCAAGTTCTATCAAAACTGACCGTCGGGGACACGTTACCATGCAACGTAACCGTTAACGTCTGGACGGTTATGTTCAAAAATCGCACCGTCGTATTGTGAAAGAAATAACATTAGTTAGACGGGAAAACACTAATTATGAATGAAACCACGACATTAAGCTTCACTTCTGGGCTCGTTATTACAACGCAGGATGGATGCTAACAAAGCTAATGTGTTGAGTGCGCCATCCCGACCAGAGAGAGAGACCGCACTTTTTCTCTTGTTCGACTGGAACAATCAGACGGTAAGAAGCAAACTAATGTTCTCCACGTAACAGTTGCTGGGCAACTTAAAACACAAATAAATTAAACGTTAATCTGATTTAACGCGTTCTGATTGAGTTATTTAGTGAATATATTTAACTAGAGAAATATAAGCGAGTCTCAAGAACAAAGCAGTGAAATGAGGGGAGAGCTGCTGCTAGCTAACCTGTTAGCATGGCGGCATGGAAACCATTACTTTACATCGAGCTAACGGCTAACGTTAGCATCGAGCTAACGGCTAGCGTTAGCACTGAGCTAACGTTAACTAGCACATGACAAACCAGCGGCCTAGTGTGGCTGCTAAAGCCTCGCTGCTGGATGTTTTACACTCACAACACAAAACCTAAATCCTACCTTTAAAGTTTCCTGTTCTTTTAACTGACTTTCCCCACATACACATAAACTTGTAAATATATATAGGATGGCCCCGTAATGAGAGAGAAGGGTATCTATAGAGACTCACCGGTGTCACTGCCTAGAGAGAAGAGAGGTAAATGGCTGCGTTCGCGGGAGATTCAGCGTGGACTATGAGTCAGTTTCCGCCCATATCATGTGATCACCGCAGCGGTAAAACACGCATTTGATTTCTAGTGCGGCACCACGGTTTACTCCATGATTCAGCATGTCTGGTAAACAGACCCTTACATCTAGAGAATGAACAAATATATAGCCCCTGTACACCCAGCATTACATCTCATTAAGTATCCTTTTATATCTATCGCTATGACAAACTAAAAGATTCAAGACTCAAGCCCTTTATTGTCATTATGTAGTACAACGAAATTAGATTGTGACAATCCCATAGGTGCTAATGAAAAGATAATACAATAAAAAAAGAGAGTGCAATATAAATATAAAAGATAATACAATAAAAAAGAGATAGTGCAATATAAATATAAAAAATATAAAGTGCAGCACCATGGTGTACTCCATGATTCAGCATATAACAGACCCTTACATCTAGAGAATTAACCTAAATATAGCCCCTGTACACCCAGCATTACATCTAATGAAGCATCGTGTTATACCTATCGCTATGACAAACTAAAAGCAAATGCAATTGCTAGTTCTTACCATGTTAATTAGCTTTAAATTGAGTCATTTTAAGGGCTGCAATTAATAAATATTGTCGTTATTGATTAATCTGCTGATTATTTTCTCAATAAATCAATGAATTACTTGTGTCCAGATATCAGAAAATAGTGAAAAATGCTCATCAACCCAATATCCCAATTTGCATATTTTTAAATAATTTACAGTATTTAATGCACATTTTTTATATAATATGTACATACCTGTCACTGTAAATATAAATATACATCTCTACATGTACATGCTGTACATAATCATCTCCATCCAGCATTAATTTCTTTGCACTGTTTATATTGTTTACAACTCCCGAACACTTGACTTGTATATATACAATTGATTTTTTTTTTTTTAAATTTATTATTGTATTCTTTACTTTATTCTATTCTGTGTAAGTACACTGAGAGAGCTGCATAAAGACCGGAGTCAAATTCCATGTATGTAGAGTATATACGTACTTGGTGAAATAAACCTGATTCTGATTTGTTCTATCATATAGAAAAAGAGAAAAACAGTAAAGTTGATATAATTGCTTGTTTTGTTCACCAACAGTCAACTCAAAGATATTTATTGTCATATAAAACAAAGAAAAGCACATTTCTACAGCTGGATCCAGGGATTGCTTGTTTGTTTGCGTGATAAATGACTTAAAATCTACTAAAAGCACCAGCTTTAATGCAACAGGCGAATGCAGTTTAAGTTTTAATACTTGATTTATTTCAGTCTCTTAAATTACATTACATAAATATACTCTTTCAGAAATGTAAGCTAGCTATCACATCTGATTAAAAAAATGCTTTTAAAGTGCAGCAGAAAATAGTCCATCACAGACTGTGCATAGGCTACATGGGTTACAGACTATAAAGTCAACATCATAAAAGTATAATTTCATCTGTCTTTATAACACAAGACATATGATTTGTGCGTATAGATTTTTTTCTCAGTTCTGACAACAGAATCTGAGGCTGCAAGGCTTCACTGCTCCTTTGTAACTCCCTGGAATATCTTTAAAGCTACAAATAATCTCTTTACTGCATAGGATGACGATATCATTTTCATGTATGACACATCTTGTGTACAGATCTATCTGTACAGGTAGTCTGCCTGTATGTTGGCTGCTATCTCAGCTTCCCATCGGTCTCCATTGTTGAGCAGTTTCTCTTTGTTGTACAGCAGCTCCTCATGGGTCTCAGTGGCGTACTCAAAGTTTGGTCCCTGACGGAGGGAAAAATACACATTAATCATCGACAGGTCTAAAGCCACACAGATGATATAACATTTCATGTTCTACTTTTAGGATTTGATGGTGGGTTGAGTGCATAATGCCCCATTTGAGAACATTAAATAAATAATGTTACCCTTGGTGGAAGGTAGGAATTGACTTTAGGTAAGCAATCTGTACGATCACCCTATTGCATAGAAAGTTACTGCTGTCAAAAAGGAGGTTTCACACACTGTTAAATGATCCTACAAGCACTTTGTTTGAAGCATACTGAAGACTAGAGTATTGTATACTTACTGTATGTGTTGGCATGCAGAGTAAATAAATACTGGGCATGTAGATGGGAAAACTGTTTGCCAAAAAGATCCCATGGCACAAAACTAAATACATATTTCTAATAATAGCCACCTTGGTTCAGCTCCATACAATGTCCAATTCAGTATACAGGATATGCTTATTCTTACCTCAACAATGGCATCAACGGGACAGGCTTCCTGGCAGAAGCCACAGTAGATACATTTGGTCATATCGATGTCATAGCGTGTAGTTCTCCTGCTGCCGTCGGCTCGAGTCTCAGCTTCAATGGTAATGGCCTGGGCTCAACATAGGGAGGAAAGTGAGGAGACAAAACCAAAGTCAGACGTGTATTTCAGCATTGACTTAATCAGCAGCAGGTATCGTGAGATTAATTGAGTACAGACGGTGGGAATAAACATATTAGTCTGTAGAAATCAAATCATAGCATTAACAGAATACAGGATGTAGTATATGTGAAAAGTGTTCAATATTAGCAACATGAATTAGCCACACACTTAAGAAGATTTTCTTATTTTTTGTGCATAAAGGCTGAATTTGTTGTTTTTTTTGCGTGTGGGAGCGATACTTTGCTGCATGGGCCACCAGATAAAACAAAGTTGTAATGTTATAAAAAAGCAAAGTATAGAAGTATCGATACCTATCGTTACTGAATGTATGAAATAGTTTCAATACTCATTTTCCACAGTAACGATACAGGGTACCAGCTGTGCTTAAAAATGTATGTCCTCAATGTTGTGTCAATTTTTCCCAGTGGTATCGGATATCGATTTTTCAAGGTATCGAATCAAAGTTAGGTATTATGGTATCGTGACAACCCTACAAAGTTGTTATGAATCTGAGACTATAGTTCTCAATATTTAATACATGAATCTACATTAGAAAAAGTACAAGGAAAGAGACACTGGGATGCAGAATGAACATAATGCAAAATCTACATGACTAAGGCTCTCTGTTTTTGTTTTTTAAAGGTTTTTATCCAAAAAATACAAGCCTGAGGACACTGCTCAGGACACGTTATAGTAAACAAGGTTGCCCTTGAGTGAGGACAGCTCAGAATACACATCCACTATAAGAATGAAAACAAAAATGAAATGAGCTGCTGATAATGAATGATTGTCCTTAAAAAGTACACTACAGTAACACTACAATCTTTATAGCAGGATATGACTGTGTGTCCGTGTTCACCTGAGCTGGACAGATGGCCTCACACAGCTTACAGGCAATGCAGCGCTCCTCTCCGTTAGGGTAGCGGCGGAGGGCGTGCTCTCCACGGAAGCGTGGTGACAGAGGCCCCTTCTCAAACGGGTAGTTGATGGTGGCAGGTTCACGGAACAGGTAACTCATGGTCATCGCCAAACCTTCAGGAAGGTGTTCAAAAAGAGTTATAACTCACTTTATAATTTTTCTTATTGTCAAGAAATGCCATTAAAAGGACCAAAACCATCAATGCATTAGTTTGTCTCTTGATACCTTCTGACTTTCCTACCCCGTCTGTGACACACAGCCCCAGGCTCATTCATTCATATACTGTGACATATAATGTTTCATTTTCAAGAAGGGAGAGTCATTTATAGTAAATAGTGTAAAATAAATAGTGTATTTGTTAGGGACTTGTAAATAGCAAATTTTATGTGGACTTTTGTTAAAGCTCCAGTGTGTAGGATCTGGCAGTATCTAGCGGTGAGGTGAGGTTGCAGATTGCAACCAGCTGAAACCTTTCCCGTGTGCCAGGCCCGTTGGAGAGCTACGGTGGCCGACGCGAAAACGTGAATGGCCCTCTCTAGAGCCAGTTGGAGCAGAGCCAGTGCGTAGAGTCTGTAAGTGGGAAGTGAGTGTTGAAGCAAGAGAAAGAGAGCAGCTGCGACGGGAGCGAGTAACGCTATCGACTCAGGACTCAGCAGGAAAAGTTAACAGTGTTTGGTTTGTCCGTTCTGGGCTACTGTAGAAACATGGCGGTGCAACATGGCGGACTCCATGGAGAGGACCCGCTCCCTATGTAGATATAAACGACTCATTCTAAGGTAAAGAAAACACGATTCTTATTATCAGGTGATTATAAACTAAAGAAACATACTTATTAATATTATATTCCATTTCTGCCAATAGATCCCCTAATTGTTACACACTGGTCCTTAAGTTTTTTAAAAATTGTGGAGTGATTTATTGATGTCAGTCCAAGTATTTTATTGTATTGGCTTGTTGGTAATGTCACTTGAACTTCTGCACCTTTACTCTCTTTACATCAATGGAAACACTGATTTTTGACTTTACTGTGTCATCCTCGACATTTTGTAGCATAGTATGTTTTTTGATGTCCTCCCTTTCATAAAGTCAAATAAACTTCACTAAAAAGACTATTTTCAGCCTTGAATTAATGCATATTTTGGTGCGCTTGTGAGTGTTTACGGAAAAAGAAGGCTGATGTATGTGTGTATGTGACTCGCTACAGTGGCTGTGTTCATTGTTGATGCAAAACATCACCCAATGGTTTGACTCATTTATGTATTTTTGATGAGCTATATCAGGCTTTGACTACACAGACAACACTTGGATAAACCAATTGTTGGTTCACAAAAACAAAAATATAGAATAACACTAAGCCTTTAACCCTATGCACAACATAAGCTATCTGCATAGCAATCACAGTATGTGTGACCTCTAAAGAGTTCGGTCCAGAGGAGGGTCGTGGCAGCCCGGTCAGTGATGGACCTCAGGTCTGTTGACTGCTCTTGAGCATTTACATACTCTACAAGGAGAAGAGAGGGAGAGAGGAGGGTATGGTTAGATCATTTCAAACAACACTCATGTGGTCACTCCACTGAGGATGGATGTCTTATATATGAATAGCTCTTGGTTTGTAGCAGTACTTACTGAAGCCCTCTCTCTGCACACTGAGACTGAATGGGCGAATGACACCGAGACCATATCCATAAGTGCCTGGAGATATAAACAAATGTGATGAGATGATGCCTCATTTTGTGTGTATGTGTTACACCAGGGGTCTGCAACCTGCGGCTCTGGAGCCACATGTGGCTCTTTAGCCCCTCTCCAGTGGCTCCCTGTGTTTTTTTAAATATGGAAATGAATAACATTATTTATTATTGTTGTAGGTCTATGGTACGACAGTACGACGGGGTATTAGGGCTACATTGAGGAAAAAATAAATAAATCTGAGATTTTGAGAATAAAGTCATATAACGAGAGAAAAGTAAAAAATTCATGAGAAAAAAAGTTGTAATATTATGAGAATAAAGTCACAAGTTTATGAGAAAAAAAGTTGTAGTATTATGAGAATAAAGTCAATATATATAAAACAGTAATTTTATGAGTTATTTTATTTTTTTTCTCGTAAAGTTATGGCTTTATCATCGTAATATTACTACTATTTTTCTCGTAAAGTTACGAGTTTATTCTCGTAATACTACGACATTTTTCTTGTAAAATTATGACTTTATTCTCAGAAATCTCCGTTTTTTTTACCTCAATGTGGCCCTAATACTCCGTCGCACATTTGGACTTTGGCCCTCACTGCATTAGACTTATATACTATATACTTAGATTATAAACTGTGTTACCTTCATCACAATGCTCAAATGTTTTGCAGCTCCAGACAGAATTTTTTTTTTTTTTATTTTGACTGAAAATGGCTCTTTTGATAGTAAAGGTTGCTGACCCCTGTGTTACATATTATGGTTTTAGTGACACCTGCTTCACCTGGCTTTGAGTAGCAGTGGAGAAGACGCAGACTCATTGCAGTAGACATCTGAGCAGAGAGGACATTTTAATGAAATAGTTTAAACTCTAGGAAGAACTAAAAATGTACACAGTAGAACAGTAGATACAGGAAACTTCCATTGATGCAACCCATAGAAAAGCCTGACAATGGAAAACAAAGGAGGAGAGTGAGGGAGGAGACTAAACTGAGCACATGCATCCATGATGCATCCATGATGCTTCCTCTAATCTTGCAGCCCAAATCCTGCTGTTACGTCAGCAGTGTGCCTCGTTCAGGTGCATGCCGGCAGAATGGGACGAACGGGAACCACATCCAGTGTATACGGTTTAAAAGCACTCACGAGTTTTACTCCTGTTGCTAGACCAGCAGTCATTAACATAAACATAAATTAGACATGTTTTATCATGTCAAATATTAATAGTTCACAAGTAAAATCAAATACAAACAAACTGTAGCATATATGTTAGCCTAAAGCCTATTTTAATTAGCTGACTTGACTGTAAAAATGTTTATATCACTATGTACTGCAGACAACAGCGTTTTTACACACATTTTGCAACCGCTTTGTAAACATGTGGGCATATCCTTTTCTCTAAAAAGGTCAATTTAGCAAATTTATGGTCTGTACGAGATGATCTGAACTCCTCATTAACGTTACAGATTAAATAGCATCATTTGACCCATTTTGCATGACAACGCAGTTTCTTTAAAAACGTTCATTTTGGTTATTTACTTTAATTTGTTCAGACGTCACAGGTTCGTAATACCAACATGTGACCCCTGATTTGATAATATACTGTAACTACCTCGCATCACCAACTTTACTGTCATAATAGTTAACTAATAACAGCTCAAATAACTCAACATAGTATATATATTCCTGAAGCCTCAAATAATCATCGACAGTAAAAAGTTCGCATTTATAATTATAAGCTTTTACTAGACTTACCTCTGTCACAAGTGTTTGATAAGCAACAACTGGCAGGCAGTGGTCCCTGAACTGCGCATTAGTATTTATGTTGCGTTCAGGCGCTCCTCGTTCATTTCTGATTATCAGTTAGGAAATCGCAAAAGATGAGATAAGATAAGATATTCCTTTATTAGTACCGCAGTGGGGAAATTTACAGTGTACAGCAGCAAAGGGGATAGTGCAAAAAAACAAGATGCATCAGCCAACACAGTAAAAAAGAGCTAAACAAAGTGAAACAAAATATGAACCATTTAAATAGAAGGAAGTATAAAAACAAATAGGAGCAGTATATACAGTATTGACAATAAACAGACTATTAACACAATTGCACAAGTGGAAAATGATATCGCACAGTGAGAATGAAATGAAATTCCACCTGAAAATATTGCACAGTATGAATAGAGTAGTAATAATGATATTGCACAGTCATTATACAGTATAGTGCAGTTATTGTCAGTATTTGGTGTGCAATTGTAGGTGTATGTGGTCTACTGGGAGCAGTGCTGATGTGGACAAAACAATTGCCTTTTGAGCACGCATAATTACAGTATTTCCTACAGCAAGCAAAGGCAGCACACATGTACTTGTGCAGACAAGAGGAAGCAACTTTAAAAAGGTCATAATCATCATATTATACACATTTATCACTCACTCTGGTGTCATGTTTGATTAATCACATGAGTATCACTTCCATGTTAGTTAAAGAAAAAATGACTATATTCCATAAATATTCAATGTTATTGTTATAATAGCCAATAGGGAAGTCATACAGTTGTTCTTCAGAGAGAGAGAGAGAGAGAGAGAGAGAGAGAGAGAGAGAGGAAGTTTGTCTTCCTCATCACTAGAGGATGTCACATTTCACCCCTTCAACAACCGAGTGATCAAACATGACGGAAATGTAAAAAGGTAATTTCATTTACTATTTTTACCATATGTAAAAGTGTCATCTTGTTGTAGTTGTTTGGTTGGAGGGAGGAGAGTTGATTTAAACCGCTGTACACTAATGCTAAAAAAAAAAGTGAGCCAGATATCATAAGCATGGTTTGAATTGAAGAGAGGCAGTATACTGTAGCATGTAGCCTACTTTTAAGATGTTATGTAGTGTAGCAGAACATTTTTATTCATACAACTACTAACAATATCAACCTAAGCATACTCCAGTCAGAGCAGTGTTTTTTAGGGATTAAGGTATTGAACATCTTAGATAAATCTACATGTAGGAGGCATTGTAAAGTCACATAATCATGACGACAGAGTACAGTCACATGCTGATTAATCTTCTCTGTCAGTAAGATGTTAAGTCCAACGAGCACAGCCCAAAAGAAGCTCAGTGAAGAGGACAGCTCTGGATCTGATGCAGGGTCAGAGGTCGGTCTGGAGCCTGAGACAGACCGCTTTGGCTTCATCCTGACAAATGGATCCACAGCTGGGTGAGCAACTCCACATCTGTGTACCGTTACTGTTCTGTCATTGAGCTCAGCACTGTTACTAAAAGTAGGTATATTGGTTCACTAGTTTTAATTCTTGTTTCAAAAAGACCTTTAAACAGTTTAAGATTTAAAGAAATTGTTCCCCTGAGTGCTGAAAAACTATCCCATTAGCAGATTGCAGGTTAATTGAGTTTCTAGGGGGGGCCATGTATTGCTACAGAGACCACGTATCTGAAGATCCAACGCTTTTATGAGACAGAACAGCGTCTGCATCCAAAACACAGAGCCAAGTGGGCAAATAACACACTGCTCTGATTAGTAAAATGCAGTCAAAAGACAGTAAACAGGTCCTAATAAGAAAGCTGCAAACCATTTATTGGAGAATAAATGAACAGCTTGGGCCAAACAAAAGCAAACATGTTTCTGCTAAAGAGTGAAAGAAAGCCTTGTTTACACAGAAAGTGAAGTTTGAAACTTTACAGGGAGCTTGAACGAGGAGACAGCCACATGAAAGGTCAATAAACCAACGCATAAAAGCTACAGTTAAATATGTTGGCAGAAATATTCAGGAGTGGTTATTTTTATATGGTCATCTAAACTACTACTCTGTTCTGCAGACGAACGCCATCCGTGGTGGCTTTAAGTTTCATTCTGAAGGATCATATATCGAGATATCGTGATACACAATTATGTCATCTAGAGTAATAATTATGAGCACATACTAACTTAAATTTCTCAGAAAATCTCAGTTTCAATGCAATTAACAAATGTGTACTGTATAAATGGAAATATTATTTTTTTTGCTTCATAATTTCACTTGAAACTGTTATGTTTATTTTGCACTAAAGTTCTTAATTGAATGAGAAAATACTCAGTACTTTTCATGTGGCAAGTATTTAATTCACACAGGACACATACACAAATAGGCTTTACCATGTGGTTATATCATATAGACTATTTAATGAATTACCAGAAAACATGCTATATTGTAATATACACTCACCGGCCACTTTATTAGGTACACCTTGCTAGTACCGGGTGGTCTTCTGCTGCTGTAGCCCATCTGCTTCAAGGTTGGATGTGTTGTGCGTTCAGAGATGGTATTCTGCATACCTTGGTTGTAATGAGTGGTTATTTGAGTTACTGTTGCCTTTCTATCATCTCCAACCACTCTGCCCATTCTCCTCTGACCTCTGACATCAACAAGGCATTTCCGTCCACACAACTGCCGCTCACTGGATATGTTCTCTTTTTCGGACCATTCTCTGTAAACCCTAGAGATGGTTGTGCGTGAAAATCCAATTGAACAGGTGTGCCTAATAAAGTGGCCGGTGAGTGTATATCGTTACCGAGATATGAAATGACCTATATCAAGATAGAAGATTTTAGCCACATCACCCAGGCCCATTTTGAAGCAGGACATTTAACCTGTAACACAAAGCTGTGTCAGGCCTGTTTGAAGTGCAAGGAGTCCTAAACTACAGTCGTCACATTTTAGGAAACACTTCAGAAAAGGAAGAGCCAAAACCTACTGTAACAATACAAGACAATATGGGGGAGCTGATGCTGCTGCAATAATTATAATTCTGTAAAAAGGCATAACATCCTTGCCAGGAAGAGTGCAAACTAGAGTTAAGTGTACATGAAAAATACTGAGCATTTTTACTTTCAGATACCAGCAAACTCTTGCAGAATACACATTTACATAACATTTAAATCAACAATGAAACCAAAAATCTTGGAGGAGGACCAGATGAAGCAGTGGATAAGACCAGCCGAACAAATTGCTACCTGCACGCTTTCCCCATTGATAACATCCTGACCTGTTGCCATGGAGACATCACACTGCTAACCGTGTGGTTTTCCTGTTTCCTGTCTTGTTATTCGGAGCGCTGTCTTTCTACAATGACAACACACAAAAGTGCACGCAGCAACTCTGCACACTGAAAAGGTCTCCAGTTTAATGAGCCTAAATACTGTAGCACAGTTAATGGACGAGACACATAAAAAGGCTCTCATTCTACTGTTGAATACTTCATGTTTAAAATACTTACCTGGTGTTTTTTGTGTGGTGTTTTGTGTTAGGTGTGTGGGCCCACCCCCTGAGTTGGTCAGACAGAGGGAGACCAAGTGGATAAATATCATCAGCCAATGGGATCGCATGTTGTTGAAGAAGACCAGTAAGGTGTGTCCCGTTTTAGACACCTGAAGTCATTAAATGTAGTGTGAATGAAGGATGATGATGAGGTCTTTTCCATGAAAGACAAAACACAGTAAATAATAAAATGAATGATGTCAGAATGCCATTTAGCTGCTTCAGTTTCAGGGTCCTGGTATTGCATGCTTTGCTTACTGGGACACTTGAATAGAACAGAGCCATTGTTAACGTTATTAGTACGTGAAAACTGTGCTTTTCCTGCTGTGAGTCAAAATGTCTGCTGTGAAACAGGCTGTTGATGAACAATGAAATCCAGTCATTTGTTTCTGACTGCACTGCACTGAGCTGATCTGCTGTCTGTTACCAACGTCCCTTCAGGTCAAAGTGCAGTGTCAGAAAGGCATCCCCGCCTCACTCAGAGCCAAGTGTTGGCCTCTGCTGTGTGGAGCTACTGACAGGATGAAAACCAACGAAAACCTCTACCAGGCAAGAAAACTAAACACTCTCAGTCTGGTTAATGCTTTCAAAACAGCAGCAACAACCACAGGTGGTAGGATGCAACAATATATTGTTTCCGCATCTGAAATGTAAAGGATGCAGTGTTACCAGTGCTCGTTTGTGTAATTTATCAAGCAAATGTGACAAACAGGGCTGCAACTAACGATTATTTTCATTGTCAGTTAATTTGTTGATTATTTTCCAGATTAATCAATTAATTTTTTGGTCTATAAAGTGTCAGAAAATAGTAAAAAATATCGATCAGTGTTTCCCAAAGCCCAAGATGACATCCTCAGATGTCTTCTTTTGTCCACAACTCAAAGATATTCAGTTTACTGTCATAGAGGAGTAAAGAAACCAAAAAATATTCACATTTAAGAAGATGGAATCAGAGAATTTTGACTTTTTCTTAAAAAAAATAAAAAATAAAATGTATAGATTATCAAAATAGTTGGTGATTAATTTAATAGTTGACAAATAATCGATTAATCATTGCAGCTCTAATGACAAATATTTTTCCTGTTATTCTCAGTTTTATATCTCTGCAAATTGATGTATTTGTACTGACAAAACAAGCAATTTTCATTGGGCTCTGTGAACTTGTGATTGATTAGTCGCTCGACAGAAAATGAATTGACAACTTATTTAAGTTGCTATTCACTGTTTTTATATCTATGTAAATGGAAAATCTTTGGGGTTTGGACTGTTTGAGCACATTATATTGGCCTGTGGGATCTTGTCATAGGCAATCACTATTTTCGAGGCGCAATATTTGTGAAAGGCAAAATGTGTGTCAAAATACCATTTTAAAATGAATATTGTCATGCTGCAGAGATGTCCTGGCCTACACATCGTGTTCTATAGACTTAAGAAAACATCCTTGTTTGGTAAATCCCAGAGAAAAATTACACCATAATCATTTTAATATGTTTTTCAATGAAAATGAGAATAATGATGTAAAAATGATCCTTCCCGCTAATATCACAAATCATATCAAAATTAAATATTTTTTTAAATCGTTCAGCCCTACTTTTTGTACTAAATTTTCTGTAGACTTTCTACAGACTAAACAATAAATCAGTTAAAACTGTCATTAGTTGCAGCACTAAACGGAAATCAGGCTCATCATAGAAAATATTCATATTCATATATTGCACTATTTTTCTATTGTTACAGTAAATGGAAGTCCATTTCCTTTCGTGACTAATCTTAAAGACAAATAGTCGAGTGTTTGTAACTTAAACTATCTTTTGTCTGTGTGTTAGTGTCTGGACTCGCAGCCCGCTCTGCAGAGCTGGGTGGACGTGATCGAGAGAGACCTGGACCGACAGTTCCCTTTCCATGAAATGTTCCTTTCCAAGGACGGACATGGGTAAGAAACATTTCTTCTTCTATTTGTTTCTGTTGACAAGCTGATAGTCTTCATTGTGCCTCAGCTGCCATCACTCCATCTTTATAGTCTGGCCTTCTTTGTGTCTTTCTGTCGCAAAATAAAAGTAGACAGTGATTGACTTTGTAAACTTCCCTCTCTATTCAAAGATGATTTGTACTTAAACATGTGATTCAAACTTGTGGTTTGTGTGACTGACTCTTGTGGTGTGTCTGTGTTTAGGCAGCGTGGTTTGTTCCGGGTGTTGAAAGCGTACACTCAGTACCAGCCAGAGGAAGGTTACTGTCAGGCACAGGGGCCTGTAGCTGCAGTGCTGCTGATGAACATGCCTGCTGAGGTAGCCATCAATAACCCCGTAAACACATTCCAATTCCCATTTAATCTATCTGTTAAAATACTGGCTTTTAGGCATTATGTCCCACAAACACACAATAATAAGTATAATTAGCAAAATTCTGTATAATTGTCCAAATCATGAAGGAGCTATTGTGGCTTCTGATGTTGACTCACTTTATGTGCCATCATGTAACCTTGGCAGGAGGCCTTCTGGTGTCTGGTGCAGATTAGTGAGCAGTACCTGCCTGGATACTACAGCCCTCTGCTGGTGAGGACACATGCACACATAATGTACCCGACACTGCACTTATTTATAATACACACAGATAATTTACATGTAGATCTGTAAATTGAACTTGAAAGATGATTTTTGTTCCTTTGTACTATGAACTAACCACAATTTAGGATATGTTCTTTCAAGGAAAAGCGTCCCTATACTGAGTCTGAGGTTACTGTACATAGTTTTCCAAGAAATGTTCCAATTATTATGAAATTACAAAACCATAAAACAAATGATTACTTGGATCTCTGTTTTCCCGAACTAATCTAAGCATGTGTACCTCTGTAGGAGGGAGTCCTGTTTGATGCGTCCATGCTGACCTGGGTCTTGAAAAGGACCAGTCCAGCTGCACACAAACACCTGCAGCACCACGAAGTGGAGCCCCTCATGTTCGCCACCGACTGGCTGATGTGTCTCTTCACACGTCACCTGCCCTTCAACACACTGCTCCGAGTCTGGGACCTCTTTTTCTGCTATGGTACGTCCACCATGTAGGCTGCTGTGGGTCATACAAACTAAATCATCTCGTGAAAGGGGAGAAAATATGTATTTTCTCAGATACAATAATCTGTATATCATATTATTTCACTTAAGAATAACATTAGTTATATTGCCTTATTTGTTGTACTATGATTTATATTCCTATTAGCTAATCTTTTATGTCTGAAAATGCACAACTTTGCAAAACAAGAGGAACTTAAAGGAACAGTGTGTAGCATTTAGGGGGATCTATTAGCAGAAATTGAATATAATATTAATAAGTATATTTTCTTCAGTGTTTAATCACTTAAAAATAATAACCTTAGAACAAGCCGTTTATATCTACATACGAAGTGGGTCCTCTTCACGGAGCCGGCGGCCATGTTTCTACAGTAGCCCAGAACAGACAAACCAAACGCTGGCTCTAGATAGGGCCTTTCGCGTTTTCACGTTTTTGCGTCGGCCACCGTAGTTTTCCGACACACTTGGCACACAGGAGAGGTTTCAGTCGATTGCAATCTGCAACCTCACCGCTAGATACCCACCCCCAAATCCTACACACTGCATCTGTCGTCACTTCAGAAGTGATTTGTGGAATTATTTACAGCATATGATGTGATTGTTGTGGCACCCATTTCACTCTTACCTCTCCTCTCCTCTCCTCTCGTCTTGTCTGCACAGGGGTGCGGGTGCTGCTCCAGGTGGCGGTGGTGCTGGTGCGTCGGGTGCTGGGCCGGGCCGAGCAGAGGAAGCAGTGTCAGGGCCAGATGGAGACTCTGGAGAGGCTGAGGGGCGTCAGGGAGGAGGTCCAAGAGGAGGACGACACCTTTATAGCAGAGGTATGAATGAAACACATGGGCAGCTACTGCGAACATCTGGTTTAGTAGTTAGTTAGTTACCAGTTAGACACAGCTTTCCTTATTAATGTTACTGAGAAAATGTCTTTAACTGCTTTTTAAAACATGACCACATGTACAGTAGTTTAACAAAACAAACCCAACTCAGGGTTCACACTTACTAGCTTTTTCTGAAGCTTTAAACTACACCACACTCAATCGAAATTCAAGGAAAACTTGAATAAATGAGTAGATAAACATAACAAATTCAGATGCTTCTGTACAGGTGGGAGGCATTTTCCTGGCATCTTTTGGTTCACTTATCCCCTTGGAGTGAAACATCACTGTAAATCAATACAAAGTTATTCTCTGTACTCGTCATCGTTATCCTATAATGAAACATTTCTATTCTGACGGGAGTGGTGACAATGTACAAGGGGTCACTGAACGGTTTGATGAGGATGAAAATGGCGTGAATCACATGTTATGACCTTTGCCGTAACCTGATTTCAACACATGTGGAGAATTTTGTACTGACGTGTTAGATAGCACTCTATACCAAAATTACAATAAAACCAACGTGAGACCAGTGTTTTTCTTCCTTTCTCAGGTGTGCTCGGTGCAGCTGTCAGCCAGAGATCTGGAAAAGCAGATGGAGAAGGAGTTACAAAAGTGGAGGAAAGACAGACCCTCGTCCACCTTTGACCCCAGAGGACGCTGCCAGGGATACCGGATGGCGTGGGAGAGGGCTCGCCAGAGCGAGGAAGAGCGGGACCGGAAAGAGAGAGAGAAAGGAAACCTGTCTGTCCCTCTTGCTCGCTCGGCCTCCACTCTCTCGCTGTCTCCCTCCCTCCTTCACAAGTGGGGGAGGAAAGGGGGAAAGGCGAACACCACGCGCGAATGGGAAGGCGGCGGCGGCGGCAGAGTCGTGAGGCATCTCTCAATGGGAGCGAAGGAGGACTGTAGGAGCTGGACCGAGTTAAACTTTAAGAAGGTGCAGGGCGTTCAGGAGGAGGAGGACGTAGTTATAGAGGAACATAAAAAACAGAGTGAGCCGGAACTAACAGGACAGACTGAACAGAAAGAATATTTAGAAGAACCTAAAAAGATGGAGATCGAAAACATGCCAGCAGAGCACATAGAAGAAAGAGTCATCTCAGAAGAACAGATTGAAGAAGTAGAAACAAGAATCACTGAAGAGGAGGAAAGCCAACTCAAAGAGACAGAGGAAAGTAAAATGCTTCCGGAACAGACGGAAGAAACAAATGTGGAGACAGAACAAACCAAAAGTCCAGCCGAAGATCAGACTGTTGAACACAAACAGGGAGATGAGCTGGACAAAAACACGCACCTGGAAATTGAGGTGAAAGACACAAATAAAGAGACAGAAAAACAAGTGGCAGAAAGTGAACATACAGCTGCTGTGGAGGAAAATCAGACTGAGACAGAGAAAGATGCCGATGCAGATAAAAACACAGAGGTAGAGACGCAGGAAAGTGTACACCCCAGTGAGGAACAGATGATTCAGGCTGACATGAAACCAGAGAGCACAGGAACTGAAAATGTGCAACAGATGGAGGTGGACAGAGTCACAACTGTGACAAGCCCAGCCTCAGAGGCAGACAGTAAAGTCCAAGCTCCAACTGTCAATGATCCTACAACAGAGACAGAGACAGAGACACAACAGCAACAGCAAGAAGTGATCACAGAGACACAACAGCAACAGCAAGAAGTGATCACAGAGACAGAGACACAACAGCAAGAAGAGATCACAGAGACAGAGACACAACAGCAACAGCAAGAAGTGATCACAGAGACAGAGACACAACAGCAAGAAGTGATCACAGAGACAGAGACACAACAGCAAGAAGTGATCACAGAGACAGACACACAACAGCAAGAAGTGATCACAGAGACAGAGACACAACAGCAACAGCAAGAGGTGATCATAGAGACAGACAGGAGCTCACAGGGAGATGTCACTGAAGGAAAATTCCACAGCAGTGAGTCATTAGCAGAAACAGACATGAAAGAAGAGTCCCACAGCCAAACAGAAACTGATGAACTGGCACAGACTCAAGAAAAGGTAGAGGAAGATGCAGACACACCGGAATTTAAGGCTGAACTAGTACAAATAGATTCGGAACAACAACACATAGATCCAAAGACAGAAGAAGAAGAAACATTAATACTGTGTTCACCTGAATGCATCCAACCAAAAGAAGGCACTGACTTAGCAGCTGATACAGAGACTGGAGCAGAAATACCAGTTGCAAACGACATAGTGGCGGAGTCAAGTGAAGCATTTGAGAACGAGTGTGACGCAGTAGCACCTGAAGTTACGCAGGAGGAAGAAGAAAGTAGTTTGACTGCACAACCAGAGGCACAGGTTGAACATAATCAAACACAATCAGAAGAAATACCAAAAGAAACAGAGACTACTGACTCCATAGCACCTCCACAGGAGACTCTCACCGCCGCCGAGCCTGATGGGAAGACGAGTTCAATAGAAACCTCTGAGGAACCTGCACCCGAACAACCACCGAGCCAGGTGTCTGTGGAGGAGGAAGAAAGCACAGAAAAAGTTCAAGAAAACACTGTAGCAGAGGACAACGTCTTTGTTTCTACTGAACCAACAGACTCTCCAAATACTGAAAGTAACCCACAAGTCCAAGACAAAGATTCTCACCTTGTGAAGCCAGATAACAGCGGCCTGACACAAGCCTCCGGGCATCGCGGCAACCGGTCTTCTGGTGATGTCTGCGTCCGCAAGTCACCCAACTCCCGTGGGTCCAAGTTAGCACGTAGGCTCTCTGAGGATCTCTTCACCATGCCAGAGAAAACTAGCCAATCACAGTCTACTGCTAATCACCCAGAAGTTAAACACAGTGAGTCACAGTCCTCGTCACTGTCTGTAGACGCGACTGAGAGGATAGCGGTACAGCAGGAGCAGCCGCCGCCCGACCCCCCTAAACGTTTCGGTCTCTTCCGCAGACTGAGAGGAGAGCAGCCCAAAAAGGCAAAGGGGACACCCAAATTGCAAGTCCCCCAAATCTTGATCCAGGACTTCAGTGATGGGACAGGGATGGGGAAACCTGTTGAGGTAGAGGAGGAGGAGGTGAAGGTGGAGGAGGAGAAACTGAGCTCCAGGGAGAGGAGGAAGAGGCGAAGGGACAGAGAGAGAAGGGAGAAAGAGGAGGAGAGGGTGAGGAAGAAGAGAGAGAAGGAGCTGGGGAAGGAGAAAGAGCGAGAGAGGAGGAAACCGCAGACGAGGGGGAAAAGTTTCCAGGTGCCAAGTAAGAAAGGGAGCAGTGATGTGGCTCAACCTGCAAAGACTGGATCACGGGCGGAGAGATATTCTGCTTCTTTTGCTGAATCTTACTTTTGACCAAAAAAATGTCTTTGCTATGGGATCTGGAGGAACGAGAGGTGTTTTACTGAGTGTTTCAGGCCTCCACATCCTCCACATCTCACTGGTCTTTTTGTTCCCTCTGATCCCTCATCCTAAACCTTTGTCATACTTGAATCTTTTTTTACATGTAAATAAAAAATAAATAATGGTTACATACTTTGAAAAATAGGTTTCTTTTATTTAGAGGAGCTTTTTTTGTTGCATCTCGATTCACAAACTGAACAGACTTTGAATGAAAATAAACAGGAAGTGCTTCAAGTCCAGGTTCACATAATCCCACACTTTCCATTAACATTATAGTCCAATAAAACATTCAGCAGTGTCCATCCTGTTCTGTACTGTGTACTGTCTTTGCATATTTTTGCCCATGTAAAAAGAAAAAAAATCTCTGCACAGGCAGGAGAAGATGGGAAATAAGGGTTCAAGGTGTCCATTTCTTTTCTAGTGCTGCAGGTGTGTAAAAGTAAAAGTCCACCTCCCATCCAACTGTCACTCTGCTTCACTGTGCGTCGTCCTCACTGTCACTGGCCAACACTTCCTGACTCGTCACTGGTTGAGTGGTCATCTGAGAAGACGGAGGAAGCACCGATCCAAAGAACAAGGAACAGAACTGTGAGAGGAAAAATAGAGGAGAATTATAATATATAATATATAATATATATATATATATAAATATTTTAAATAAAAAAACACAAGTAATTTCTGCAAGTTATATCCAGCCAATTGTTACCTAGAGCCTATTACGATATATTGCGATATATCGCTATTTATTACATTTTTTCAACTGCAAATTATGCAGTTTGTCAACATCTGTTTTATCTAATAAGATACAGTTTTCATTCTGTTCATCTCAGAGTTTACATGTCCCCTTTGTGAACCCTTTGAAAATAGCCAGGCCAGTTTTTCCTCGCCAAAATTTAGCAGAACTTTGGAGCGTTATTTAGCGTTCCTCCCGACGAAGTAACATGGTTGGTACCAATGGATTTCTTAGGTTTTCTAGTTTCAAATGATACCTTATATTCACCCTATCTTTAAAACTGTCTATCTCTAACTAAACTATCTCTGAAAGACAGAAAAGTGTCCGGGTCTGCCGGCGGGCCGTAGGATTGTTAAGAGGTTAATAGATTATATAAGAAAAGATCGATACTTGACGTCAATGTATCGATACAATATTGTCACGCAAAATTACGATTTCCCCCCCACCCCTAGAGCCTAGTCCTAGCGTGATTTGGATGAATATGACAATCATTTGCCTCCAGTCTATAACTGGATTAATCTTGAATGTATGTACACCTTGTCTGAGATTAGTTGTGTACTTTGTGAACTCCCACGAGAACAAAAAAGAGGGATTTTCAAGTCTTGCAGTCTGCAGTAGGCTTCAGTAATCGTGTGCATGGAAACTCAAGGCAGTCTCAGACTGGATGATGCCTTTTGTAAATTTATTGCTTTGATGGTTTGGAAGTAAATCAGGTTGGTGATTAAATCAATTACTATAAAAACACAATGCCATATGCAAAGAAACAGCTGTTAATCTGGAAATACATTTTGTCTCGTCTCCCTCCGTTACACATTTATCTACCAGCTTTATCCATTTTGAGCCTTTTAATTACTATGTGTTGTTACTCATGTGTACTATACTATGTGTGTTTTTTACTATGTCTAAAATTATTGATAGATACATACAAATTGTGTATATTACATTCCTGTAATATGCTACCTGGAGAATGACACTTCTCAAGCCCCTGGAGGGTTTTTAGGCAATTCTCCTTCACATTCCCTTGCAAATTATATATTGTATCTTTCTTAATTTGTTTTATGTGTAAATAAAGAAACAAACAAACAGTTAATTCATGAATGTGAAAACTAAACCATACCTTCTTATTAGGCGGTCTGGCTGAATCGGCTGTTTCATCTTCCTCTTCCTCCTCCTCACTGTGTAGCCTTGTCCTGTGATTGGCTGTCTGTTTTGAACATATGGGTTCAGCTAATGGGGGTGTGGGCGGACCTGTAGCCGAGGGACCTGGCGCAATACTGGTATCCATGGCGATGAGGTAGCAGTCTATGTCGTCATTCATGAAGTCATCAGGAGGGGGAGGCGGTGGCGGTGTGCGTGCTCTGAGGAGATAGACAGGAAAAGAAATATGACATGAATGAGTAAGAGAAAAACATGTCTGACCTTTACTGACATAATAATAATTTACTGTGTTGTGAAGATGAAGGTTTTACTATTCCTCTTCTTTAGTCCTGATAGCAAGCATGAAATCTTTAGTATTTATCGTGTGGAGAAGTCACAACAACTGGTGGATGAAGACACAAATACAGACTTTTTCAAGGGTGTCTTCTACAAGAAATGTCCCTCTTTACCCAGAATGGGCTGACAAGTTGGAGAAATATGTTGTACACATTTTTGACAGAGATCACACAGGCCTTAAAAATACCAAGTTAATGAAATCCTAACTAAAAACGCTGATCAGCCCAGTCTGACATGTCTATTACCTAACCAGTGCTGCATTTGTGAAAAGTGAAGATTGTGGCAGTGTTGAAAATTCACTCACTCATGTCCGATGCATCTCACATGCTACATTTATAACACATTGTAAGATTTCATCTTATTATACATTTTCAAGGAATACGTTGCTGTTTGTGTCAATTCTATGAGACTTTACTACCAAACTCTAATTAGACTATGCCACAGACCAAATGAGCCACAGCTGGACAGATGTGTTGGCTGGAACACCTGCAGCTTGTAGTCAGCTGACTCCTCCACTCAGAGGAAGCCAAAAGTAAGGCGTCTTTCGAAACAGTTGTCGTAACATCTCTGCAGAGTAAATGCTGAGGGTTTCCTGCCTGTCATTAGAAGTGAAGAAACCACTGGATGAATGACAAAACTGTTTTATTTTTACTTCACTTTCACTGTTTTGCCATTTTTCTAAGACTGACGAACACGGAAAATTACAGCCTGTAACGATTTCCCTCCCACATCATTATATGCATCCATTTTTGTTTGAGCCTTACCGTCTAGTGTTGGTTTTACGGTGGTTGGGGTCATCAGAAAGCGTGGCCAGCACAAAGTTCCCCTCCAGTACACTGTCCGTTACTGAAAGCACTACAGGGCTAACACACAAATACACAAACACACACACAAAATGTAAACGTCAGGACATCGTAGTTACACAAGTGATTAACTAACATATATGTATTTGAGTATGTTTACCTGCCCGGTTCGTCAAAGTACATAGAAATAGGGAGACCAGTGGACTCTGCAAACACTAACAAACCCTGGAGGAGAGATGAAAAAACGTCACTTAGCGAACCGCCTTGATGAGTAAATCAATGCAAGAAGTCTTTATTTCAAAACAATGTAACCACTGCATAGTTTTGGTTTTGGTTGTATCCACACAGCATCAGCTAAATGAATGTAATGTAAAACTGTCTGCAAATTGTCCTCAGTGTCCTTTCTCTCTCTCTCTCTGGTAAATTTCCCCAATCTTCTCCCTCCTGACTAATCCTCCTATTCTGTTGCTCCATCACCCCTCCCTTTGTCCTCTGTCTCACCCGCAACTCCTTCAGACAAAAGGTGACGCTGTTGTGAGCCTGGACGGCAAAATGGTCAAACTCGTCCGAAGCCAGACACAGCTCCGTCAGCATGGTCTTGGACTGGTCTGAGAGGGAAACAGGCAGCGAGAGAAACAGACAGAAAAGTAGGAGTGAGTGGTGGAAAAATGCAGAGACAAGAAAACTAAAAAAATACTTATTTTTGAATAAACTACTTAATATTCTTTTATATTCTATTGCTGTTGCTTTGCAGAGTTGAGAAGACTACCTCTATTGGCCAATGACAGTCAAGACTACACAGTGCAAATCTGCTGTCCTGCCTTTCTACCAGAGAAGGGCACCACTGAGTTCCAATCCATCCTCTTTCCTCTTTTTGCATTATCATCTACATGTCATAATAGCAACTTCTTTATTTTTGTTATACAACGCTCCTTTAAAAACCACAGTTACTCATTAGGGCTGTGGGATTAGTAAACATAATTAAATACACTGAAGATATGTTTGTTCTCCTTTTTTCTTTTATTATGGAAAGATTCTGGTTTAGTGTTGTATTCACTGAATACATCCCCCTTTATAAAAACAACCCTGGTTTAAGTTCTGTCACACTAAAATGTTGATCTCCTTAATTCTAAATGACTTGAATGTCTGATGTAAGATTAGTAAGATTTGTATAAATAAACAGTGTATGACTTTGTAAAACACACGTTTTTCAAATTTTATTAAGTCAATTTGTAACTTCTGGGTGAAATAAATAGAGTCACCTGCTTCTTCCTCCACATGGTTCCTGAACCACATCCGTTCATCACTCACGGACACGGTCACTTCTTCCAGAGATGGAGGGAAGTGGACGACTGTGTCCACCAGCAGCCTGAGAGCAAGGGAAGACAAAAAGTGAGCTGTGAGTGAGGAACGGCAAAAAAACTGTAAAGAAAAGCCCCCAAAAAAACACACTACTTGTGGTATTGGACTAACGTAACAGTGGTTGGGATGTGGTGAGTCGGCCTCAATGCAGGTTCCTCTCTGACAACAGCTACATAATCTCCCTTTATTTAGAAATATTGTTTATTGATTTAATCAATCAATTGTAGTCAAGAAGTATCTGTATCAGCCTTAAAAATCTTGTCAAACACCAATTACAAGGCCACAGGAAAACCACATACAAGAAAAATTCAAGGTAGAAAGAGAAAGAAAGTTCAGATCGCTATTATTTTTATAGCAACAAATGTATGTTGTGACTTTATTTTAATGAAACGGATGTATATTTCATAAGGCTAGTTATAAAGTAAATAATTAATGTAAAACAGTTAATGTGGGAAATATTGAGTTTTGATTTAATTTGAATATTTGATTTGTGAAGTAATTAGTACAGAAAATAATCTAGAGGCCAAAGGTCACTACCCAGAATGCTGTGGGAGCAGAACAAATAGGTAAACATTTTTGAGATATTAGTTAGTTCTTGTTGTTAGCAGCCAAGTTGTGTACCCTTTGTTATCAAAAGCTAATGTGTAAACCTCTTGTTCATTCACTAAAGGAGAATGTCTGATTTTAAGTCCAGAGTCACGTCTCGTCATTTTTTTAAGTAGTTCGACTGAGCTGTAACCGTGTAGAATTTTACAGACCTGGGGTGGGATCTGAATACGTTGGCATAGCTGTCTTTATCAAACACAGCCTGTAAGCTTTCACTGTCCTGGAAAGACAGGTTATGTGTCTTCATGAGGCCTGCAGAGAAAATACCAACACACATTGAGAACACGAGGAGGTAGAATACAATGTAATGAATGCATGATGTACTTCAGTGACTAAAATATGTGTCGGTATAAATCAGTTGTGATCATTTTGAAATCATCCACGTTGTGAATCATCTGAGCAGGAAGTAAAAGCATACCGTGTTTGCAGTGAAGGGTGAAGGTGAGGCGGTTTTTCTGCTCGTCCAGCTCGATGTGACACTTTTCCACCGTCTTCTCCATAGTCGCTAGAGACCTGAACACGGCCTGCACGCTCTGACTCACACATAGAGGAACATAAGAAGGGGGGAAAAATATATAAACACGAGGGAACAGGACCATGACTTTGTTTAATATGCACTGAAATAGTCTGGTATTAACTAGGGCTGAAGCTTCATCTGTTAAATGGTAATCAATCTCCAAATCAGTATTCAAATGCTTCTTTTGGGGTTTCTTTTTTTTCATAAATCCCAACATAATAAGGAATAAGGAATAATCCCACATTATTCATATTCAACATTAAATATTATTTGTTATTCGCAGACAGATATCGCTGTTTGTTGTGTGTGTGTGTGTGTGTGTGTGTGTGTATGGGTGTACAGTAGTGTGGCAGTGGCACTCTCCTTGCACTGAAACAAGGGAGATGGAGACAGACAGACAGACAGAAGAACAAGTCTACCTTCCTTTAATCTCTAAGACGTTGTAATGTAAAATGTGAAGTTGCTCAATGTTTTTTTTTACATGTGACATTACAACTGCTGGGTGACACATGCCATGTACTCTATGATCACTTTGTCTTGTATGAAAAAAAAAAATGTTGTAGTAACGTCAAAGGAGTATCAGGTGGTGTTGATGGAGGAGTACTTAAGCTCATCTGACAGGGCTTTTGTAGGGAGGTGTACGTCATACAAAAGAAGGTGGGGAATCACTGACATAGATGATTACACACAGTCCATGTAAAACGTATTGAATATGACAGACAAACTGTATAAAGCATTTAAAAAGCTCATTTCTTTCTCTCACCACACCTTTATTGCCATCTTGCAGCGGAAGGCGTGCCCACTGGGGATGGTGTACCTGCACAAAAAATGGGAGTTGGCATTAAAGCTCCTATGATAAATGACACATAAAAATGTGATGTGCAGTGACTCACACACACACACACACACACACACACACACACACACACACACACACACAGTCTGCACCTGCTGAAGAAGAGTGGTGCGAACAGGAAGCAAGCATATGCCGACCGAGAGGAGTTCACAGACCGCAGGGCCAGCTACAAGAAAGAGAGAAAAAAAAAGCCCAAATCAGCACCACCTCATTGACGCAAAGTGTGCACCAACAGGAAGCAACAACTAGACTATACATGCATGACAAGTAGAGGAAGTGTTGGTATATGTGACAGTATTAGAGCAGTTTACCCCATCCTCCTGAGGCTCCACATAAAGCTCATCACCGATCCTGGACAGAGAATGGATGGCTTTGGCCAGCACTGGACGGTACACACACACACACACACACACACACACACACACACACACACACACACGATTAGCATCTAATTATTGTAGTATTCTGGTATTCTAGTTAAAGATAGGTTTGTTTACAGACACTGAACAAATCAATAAATACATTTGTCTGTGCAATATATCCTTTGATGCAATATATATACACCTCAAATGCAACTACCTTTGTTTACATTTTATTTATTACATCTACCCTACCTATTTTACAAGTGCAATTACCTCTGTTTACATTACATCTATTTTTATATTTCATACCTCTAGTGTAACACTTCTGTTTATATTCATTTATTACATCTATTTTATATTTTATACCTCTAGTGTAACACTTCTGTTTCTATTTATTTATTACATCTACTTTACCTGTTTTATTTGCTTTATAACTGTGTGTGTTTTACCTCTTATGTTTTATCTGCCTCGTTTAGTCTTGTTAAGTATTTGTTTTAAAGCACTGACCAGAAGTGCAACTGTGAATCTCGTTGTATTTAATACGATGACAATAAAGCTTTCTATTCTATACTAAAAGGCAGGAAATGTTTGCTACCTTTCACGTTTCCTCCTGTCACGACGCAGTCCATCTCTACAAGACTAACTCTAAGTTAGCAAACTAGGCTGAAAGAGTTAGTGAAACTAGCCTCTAAACACCACCAAGAAGTGAATCAGTGGGGTTTTAATAGTTTGCACACCGAGCAGAAATCCTCCTAGTGCTGAAAACATATTCCGTTAACTTAAAAGCTTTGTTTTTTACGTGTTATTGGCAATACCGCTTTGACTAAGCAGTATCTGGCACCGAGCTTCACGTTGTTTACGCCGCCATTACCCACTTCCGTACTGTCGACCAATCAGAGAGGCGTAAACTCAAAGGGGGCGTGGTTTAATTAGACGCATGCGCAGTGTGCTGGCATTTCACAGCTGCATGTTTAACACACAGGTTTAACACCATGTAATGGTTTAACATGTGGTTACATAAAGACAATTAGGCTCGGTTCGAAAATATTTGTTATGGGATCATTGTAGAGGACAAATTAAATGCAGGGTAATTATTATTATTAAATGATTATATTGAAGTAGTCTATATTTTCAGGCATCAATCCTCACTGCACAATATCATTTTCCACTTGTGAAATTTTGTTAATAGTCTGTTTATTGTCAATACTGTATATACTGCTCCTATTTTTATACTTTAAATTATTTAAATGGTTCATATTTTGTTACACTTTGTTTAGCTCTTTTTTTTTTACTGTGTTAGCTGATGCATCTTGCAGATTAAGATTTTAAATAGTACTAAACATATGATCATGTTAAGATAAGATAAGATATATTTTTATTGTCCCTGTGGGGAAATTCTTTCCTGGACTCCGTCCAACTGCAGTTACAAACACTAAATTAAAACAACAACAACAAGAATAATAAACGATTCCACACAAGACAGGGAGGAAACAGTTCCACAGAAACAGATGTTTCAACACATACACAGTCCACGTACATAATGGCACATACTATCACACACACCATGGCAGGTATTGCACCTAAGTAGTGCACTGCACCGTCTACCGTCTTGCAGAGACAATAGCCCAATATTACACAGATGCAACATATTGCACTTCACCTATTTAACATATTGCACTGTCTACACATATTTCACCGTCTAAACGTATTGCACCGTCCTAACATATTGCACTGTCTAAACATATTGCACTGTCTAAACATATTGCACCGTCCTAACATATTGCACTGTCCTAACATATTGCACTGTCCCTATTTAACATATTGCACTGTCTAAACATATTGAATGTTAAAAAAATATGATGCTTAATCAGCTCCACCTCAACCAGCAACATTAAAATAAGCTTCTGCTTTCACATGAATTAATCCGTTTTAATGATAATCCAGTAATATAATATTTATATTTAATAATATAACAATCTGAAAGGGGTCATTCTGCATGAGTACTTTGTTTTTACTCAAAAGTATATTTTGCTGATAATACTTAATGTAAAGGTCTGAATGCAGGATTTTTAGCATTTTTACATTGTGGTATTGCTACTTTTACTTAAGTAATGGATCTGAGTGCCTCTTCCAATTCTACTTAACACACATGTAAACTCAACAAATCACCCACCTTTGACCAGAGAAAATACCCTCAGAGACTTAATATTTTACTTTGTATATATATCTTTTTGGGTTCTTTTTTATTATTTTATGGCTAAAATTATTTTATTTTCATGTATTTATAGCTGCATTCTTCTTCTTCTTATTATTATAATTATATGTTCTTTGGAAATATGATAGTTCATTGGAGATTTTACTCATTGAATCACATTTTTAAATCTCCAGTCTCCAGGGTCATGATATGGGATTCTACTTAAACTATCATATTTTTTTCCTACAACAGTGAAGACCTGTTTTTTACATTTTAGTTCACAAAAAAAGGCAATAGAGTTATCAGAGTTCCTGTAAAAAGGGTTAGTCCAAAGTTCATGTTGGCATTTTCTTATTGCTTTCATTCTGAAGACACACAAATAGCAGCTGCTCACTAAAAATGCCCTGTAATTACAACTCAAGGGTCATGGTGGGAAGACAGAGGGAGTGTGCACATGTGTGAGGGAGGGAGCTGGGGAAAGAAATGGAAAGGGAGGAAGGAAGGAAGTAAGGAAGGAAGGAAGGGCAATAGAAAGATGGGCAGAGACAGAGAGAGGGAGAGTCACTGTCAATGCAAAATTATCTCACCTCACTGGTCTTTCTCGTTTGTCTGCTTCAGTGTGTGGAACGCTGCCGTGCACCGTCTCTCCTCCCATCACCGCTGATATAAATGGCTGTTGCAAAAGAGGTGTGACTTAAAACAACATTTGTGTCCTGAAACCACGGACGTTTGGTGAAAGAGAGACACTGAAAAGACACGAGAGGACCACAGTCAGGAATAGTTTTGTGTCTTGGGCCAAAAAGACACAAAGAGAGAGAGACTGCTGCTGAAACTTTTGTGGATTATGGTGGAGTGGAGGCAGTATGGCAGCGAAACATCCATGAGAAGAAGCAGCATACGCAGAGAAAAAGAAGAACAGCTGAAGAAGTTAAACCGTAAGAGGTGGACTTGATATTTGCATTGAGAAACCCTTAAGATGATAATGGAAAAAGATTGGAATATGAAAACAGAGGGAAACAACCATCACAGGACTCTTAAGGGGTGACGTGATTCACACATAGCTAATTTCTTCTGTCATGTGTCCAGTCTCGAACTATATTGTTGTGTTTACGAGCAGTCATTGTTGACATGCTGTTCTGTGACTCCTGGATTTGATACACAGCAGTTCTGTTCCTAGATGTCTCAGTCACCTAATCCAAAAGACGGTCAGGCCTTGCTGCAGTCCATGCTGCAGAAACTGAAGCTCCAGTCGGGAAAAGAGGGCCAGCCGTACCTGCACACACCTGTACCCACCGCAGCTGCTTCCACATGGGGGCAAGATGGAGGAAGAGGAGCCTCCAACCTCCAGAAAGTGAACAGCAGTCCCGTAAATGGCTTTCAGTTTGGTACTAATGGTATCCCCTCAACAGAGTTTGGGATCTCTGCTGCAAACAGTAACTTTGGCTTCAAAGGTGGGGAAATACAACCAGGTCATGAAAGTAAAGTGGACAGAGGTCTCATTTCCTCCCCCTCCCAGAAAGACAACATTGATGGTGATTCTGGTGAGGACAGGGTCTTGGGACAGCCTGGGATCACCCCAACAGCAACAGGGCAGCTGTTTCCTGCTAAATCACATAAGGATGCTGATATCACTTCCTTTGAGAGGACTGATGGAGCGAGGATGATTTTTGGCAGTTCTGCAAATACGAGGCACATCTCTAGCAATAAAGATGCTGTCACAAGCATGGGACACAATCAGCACCAGAACCAGGACCAGCGTTTTGCACCCAAAGTCCACACGTGGTCCTCGAAGCCCACGGGTGCTAATGTCAACCCAGGAAGTCAGGGAGCGTTGCATATGGGAAATGGAGGATTTGGAGTTCCGGCGCAAAGTAAAGACACGCAGATTGTCCCGACAAACAGCAGCTATAGGAGAAATCAGCGGTCATCTGAGAATAAAGCGAGGAAATGGACTCAGAAGATCAAGGAGAGGTGGAGGGACAGGCCGGGGAGTTTTGGAAAAAAGGGGAAAGAAGAAGGAAGGACAGTAGAGCCGAGGAGTGAGCAAGGAACTGAAGTGAGTAGCGCATTTTGATTATTTTACATTGTCAAAATTCAAAAGTGTGAACTGAAAAGTGCAACTTATATAACTTCACAGATTTCACCTCAAAACCAGCTATCAACAGCAGAAAATGTCATTGACACGTCAAATAAAGAGGAAGAAAAGACCCTCCTTTCACTCGACAGCAGTGGCATCCCTCCTCCACACACAGAAGACGGCACTAACGAAACATATATGAGGTAATCTAACAACTCAATCATTCAAAACAGTACTGATGTCAACATGACACAGGCTGAATGTTCTCCCAGTCAGGTTTCGTTGATTCACCTCCTAGCAACGCGAGTAAGGTATGTGAAATATTTCTGAGACGTTTGGCTGTGATATTTGTGATGTGATGTGCCAAACACACCCCCGTCACTGACTGCGTCTGTCATCATCCATCTTCAGACACACTTTCGTGATGCAATAAGTCTCATGAGATAAAAGAGATTTCATAACTGCATATCATACATGCCAGTTGTTTTAGTAGATAGATAGATTTGACTCTTATTAGAATTAGAGTCTTTAAAAAATAGTCACAAATGTACAGTTTAATTTTTTAAAAATGGCTCTGTAATTTGTTTTGCACATTAGGGAGAAGAAAAATATAACCTTTTCTAATGCGTTTGAACTCCAAGATATATATAAATAGATTGATTGATAGTAATGAATGATATTTCTATATTATATGAAGCCATAACACAGATTTTATTCATGAAATAAAGCAGCCTGCTTAATGATCAAGTCAGCCTACTCTCACCGGCCACTTTATTAGGTACAAGGTGTACCTAATAAAGTGTCCAGTGCTAGTACCGGGTGGTCTTCTGCTGCTGTAGCCCATCTGCTTCAAGGTTGGACGTGTTGTGCGTTCAGAGATGGTATTCTGCATACCTTGGTTGTAACGAGTGGTTATTTGAGTTACTGTTGCCTTTCTATCATCTCCAACCACTCTGCCCATTCTCCTCTGACCTCTGACATCAACAAGGCATTTCCGTCCACACAACTGCCGCTCACTGGATATTTTCTCTTGTTCGGACCATTCTCTG
>CAKAOH010040478.1:0-15409 GCA_916701665.1 Sebastiscus tertius
TTGGTCCACCAGTTTGGTGAACTGAAATATCTTGACTGAATTCTCAACAATAATCCAAAGGATTGGTATGAAATTGTGTACATTCATGGTCCCCAGAGGATGAATACTAATGTCTTTGATCTAGCATTTGCGGTTCAGAGTGAAATATCTGGACAACTATCAGATGGAAATTTACAGATAAGATCCCTAGAGGATCATTCTAATGACTGCTGACTTTTCCTATAGCGCCACCAGCAGGTCCAATTTTTCACTGATGCTGTGATATATCTCAATATTTACTCAATGGATTGTCACAGAATGGGCCCACACGATGTATCCTGCTGACTTTGATGATGCTTTTCTCTGTAGCGCAAGAATGAAATTTGGCACACACATTCATGGTCCCGAGAGGATGAATTGTAATAACTTTGATCCTCTGACTTTTTCCTGTAGCACCATCATCAAAATCATCAAAATTTTATGTTGTCCAATACTTTGGTTTATGACCAAATACCTGCAAAACTCATTGCCATCAGCCTCAGCTGTACTTTGTGTTAAGTGTAGGGCTAACCCAAATGCTTTGAAGCTTTGACCATTGCCATGGTAATCAACCTTCAAATCAGTATTCGAATGCTTCGGGGTTTTTTTTTTACAAGTATGTAATAATAAAGAGTAAATCCCAAAATAGCCCATAAAATAAGGAATAATCTCACAACATTATTCATTATTCATATTCAACATTAATTATGATTAGTTATTCTCAGACGGATATTTCGGGGGAAATGGAAACAGACGGAACGACATGTCAGCCTGCCGCGCTGTGCTGTGCTGCATGAAGCTTCAAATACCTTCGCATATTTCTCACCGAAAAATGGTATTCAGGACAGCCCTAGTTAAGCATTATACCTGCTAAACATCAACATGCTATGTTATCATTGTAAGCATGTTAGCATGCTGATGTGAGCATTTAACCAAGTGTAGCCTCACAGAGCCACTAGCATGGCTGTACACACTTATGCCAACCGGCCATTGGCTGAACCCTTTCCCCTTTGTTTGCTTTTCTCACCTGATTGCAGCACTGATTAGAGTGCCAAGTGCCTAATCAGTATTCAGTTATAAATCAAATTCAGTGAAAAGCTGAATATAATCATCTCACCCTCAGACAGGCGGTGACACTCTTTAGTGAGACTATTTAGATAGACATAGGAGTACACAGTACCATAAAAGCATGTTGATGTCCAGATGTATTGATTAATTTTATAACTGGAAGTACAGCATAGCTAGATACAGCCAATGCATGCTGATTAGAACATGTGAAAGCTCTATGAAATTATATTTTTTGATATTGACCATGACATAAAAGACTGTGTATATAGAGGACAGAGATGGACCTCTACCAGTGAGTGAATATTGGACTTACATTCATCAGACAGCTAGAAACATGTCTCTAATGAGATACTCTTACTATCGTGTTCCCACTGAATGTGTAAGTGAACAGATTTTTGCTGACATGCTAGCAATTAGGGTTGGGTGATATTGAATTTCCCTACTGACGATATTGCTTTAAGAAAAATGACGATATAAGATATTATTGTCCAAAAAAAGCTGTAGAGAGACTCATGTAGATATAAATATTTATGGAATGGAGACACATACATTGCAATACATACTTCGTATCCCCCTAGTGTTGAAAAATCATTATATGTTGTGATGTTTGGAAATTAATTTTCAATATTTAACTATCAATAAATTGTGTGTGTTTGAGAGAGAGAGAGAGAGAGAGAGAGAGAGAGAGAGAGGAAGAGAAGGTGGAAGGTAACATTTCTGTAAGTTATTAATGACAATAATTCAAATATCAGCGTTATGAATGAAGCTTCAAAGCTTCGAACTATTCAGTACAGCCCTACTTCGTCATATTTTCTTTTTTTTTACCATCAGCTGAGCACGTTGTCTTGTTCGTCTCCGAAGCATTGTCTGTTTTTCTTTTTGTCCCTGTCAAATATCTGTCCATTCTGTAAACCTACAGACTATCTGTCTGAATGAGCACCATAGCTATAGCTGATTTGTTTACTGTTCCGCCGTGAAAAAGAGGTCAAAACATTAATTCTGCATCACATTTTCCCCCCGGTCACACGCGCTCCACCAGTCATACCTCTGCGCCCCACTAAGGGGGTTGCGCCACTTTGAGAACCGCGTTAGCTATATTTATCATTTGGTCAATTGGTTGCTTTGATAGTTCTACGTTATGTTGAAGTGGCCCTGTGTATTCTTTTCCAAATAAATACCCAGCATCAGCAGTGTTTATTGAAGGCTTGGCCAATTCCACTCAGTCACAGACTCACAGTTAAGCAATAAAAGCAATACCAGCGCTGTTAAGAATTTAATGTCATCTCGTCTTTCCAACAAATAATAGAAAAGAATTGATAGTGGTATCGATAAAGACTCTGATCGTTATTCCGTCTCGAAAATTGTATCAATAACAATAAAAATGAACGATCACCATCCCTACCTATTACTTTTCAAATTATTTGGTTAAATGGCTGTTATACCATCGGCACAGTGTGTTTTTCCATCTCTTTGAACAGATTTCTGCATGTTACAATTAAAATCAATTTATGTGTAATCTGTAATAGATGCTACGGCACTTGTTGGGCATTTTGCTCAACGTCTTGTTGGTGTTTCTCAGCAAAACAATGAGAGGAGACAATGCTACATCAGTCACACAGTGCTTGCTTACGATTAGTACATTCTTTTACCAGTCACGCCCAGCTCTGTTACAAGCCCTCCCTCAATTTACTCTGTTGTTCTCCCAGTCTGCTCCAATCTGTTGTCACTTTAATTGCCTCACCTTGGCAGAGCTCACACTCCTGCCAGAGAGACACAGTGTGGCTCTTAATGACGAAAAGAGACAAGATGAGGATAAGACAGAGGGGGTCAGCGAGAGGAGAGATGAGACGAGAAGAGCGAGAGGAGGATGGGGGTGGGCCAGCCTTAGAAAGACAAAGGGAGGCTTAATGAAGAGATGGAGAGAGCAAAGAGGATGGTAGAGAAAAAGAGACGGACTGAGAAAAATGAAGTGCGACAAGAAAGGAAGCGCGAGCAAACAAGTATGAGGAGGCATAGAAGGGAGGTTAAAAAAAGGGCTAGAACGGAGAGCTGCAGGAGTGGCTATCAACTTGTTAATGTTCAGAAGTAGTGAGAGGATGCAAGAGGTAGTGCTTTAAGCTGAAGCACTCTAGTTTCAATGTACTCGATCATATAGTGTTAAAGTACTGTAAAGTGTTAAACGGGCTTTATATGTTGAAAGCAGTTAGGTACTTCGACACAAAATTTCTTTTAGAAATGCTGTTGAAATGTTGCTCTCTTCCGACCCACATACAGGTTAGCTGTTTTATAATCATGAGGTTATGTGAATATAAATCAAGTAAAAGTATCTTTTGCAGATTTTCTGCAAAATGTGGAAAGAAAGCACAATGCTCTTTGACTTTGTTGGATTTTAGGTGTGAAGGAGGCTAGGGCACTGCAAATACAGACCTCCCCATGTGATGTGTTTTGTTGTTCACCTTAATGTGCTTCTCTTTGGGCTCGCTGGCAGCAACAATAAACAACATTTAATTAGTTTTGTTTGGCATTGGGTAGTATTTTACACTGGCTCAGGTTCGCCACTGGCAAGCTTACTTGGAATCACTGGATTATTTTCAGTTCAGAGTGATGGAAAGCAAATTAGAGTTTGAGGTTATTTAAATGCTGTACTTCTTGTATGTAGTTTGGGATAAAGTAAGACTTTTAATTAGTTTGCTGTATGGATGTTTACAGGTCTGTGTGGAACATAGACTGTGTATAAGAAGTGGACGTAGTCACCGTGACGTCACCCATTGGTTTGTGGACTGCGGTTTTGAAACCTCGAGTTCAGCTTTTTGGCCGTTGCCATGTTGTTTTTTTGCAACCAGAAGTGACAGGAGAGGGCGGAGTACAACCGAACAGTGAATAAGACATTTCTAGGCAACTGAAATGTTACAAATAACTTTCATGAACTGCAAACACACAAAGGGTTAAAGTTGTAAGACGGAAACATAGACAACGTCTTATATCCCCTGCTTTATGGTCTATTTGACTCTAAATGGGACCATAATTTATTAAATGAACATCTTGTATGTAGTTTGGGATAAAGTAAGACTTTTAATTAGTTTGCTGTATGGATGTTTACAGGTCTGTGTGGAACATAGACTGTGTATAAGAAGTGGACGTAGTCACCGTGACGTCACCCATTGGTTTGTGGACTGCAGTTTCTCACAGACTACTATACAACCTGACTTCTTTTTGCAACCAGAGGAGTCGCCCCCTGCTGGCTGTTAGAAAGAATGCAAGTTTAAGGCACTTCCTCATTGGCTTCACTTCTCACAACCGGAGGATGCCGCCTGGTGTAGAAGAGGAATGGGACAATATAGCTGTTCTAACACTACTTACGCTTTAAAAAGTGCCTTCCTGCTAATTTTTTATGTTTAGATTCTCAGGAAAACGATCAAGCGTGGTTAGCTTTAGGATTTAGCCAACCCTACATTTGTCTCTTTCCTCATGCTCCTGAATTGGTTATTTTCTCCGAACTTTGAATAACATGCTTTTGCTTGTTGTTTGTGACAGAAGCCAGAACACAGACTGTAATTCGTAGTGCACAGTTTAGTATATAGCTTTAGCTCTGAGGCTAACCAGCACGAGAAGCAGAGACAAACAGGGCATGAACCCTATTTAGATGCAGATGTGGGACAGAGGGAAGAGAGATCCAATGCGGGCCTACTTCTAATTATCAAAAGAAAGACAGTATAACTCATTTGAGTTCAGGTATAGCAGTGTGTGTGTGTGTGTGTGTGTGTGTGTGTGTGTGTGTGTGTGTGTGTGTGTGTGTGTGTGTGTGTGTGTGTGTGTGCTTCTGGCTGTGTGTGTGTGTGTGTGTGTGTGTGTGTGGTTGTGTATCTTTGCTGTCCTCCTCACTCACGAGCCTACTGACAAGTAGCCCTGATAGAGCTGTGCCTTCTCCTCTGCCTCTCTGACACTCTTACCAACACACTCTGCTTTACCTCAGTCCAATCAATAGACTGCTTATCACAGTCCTCTTCCCTCTGCCATGTGTGTGTGTGTGTGTGTGGGGGTTGTAATGGTGAGGGTGAGACAGAGATAGGAGGAGAAAGAGAGAGAATGGGTGGAGACAACGAGGCTCAGCTATGTGGAGGTAGAATGAGAGAGTGGGCTGAACAGGTGAAAGTGGGCTCCACCAGCATTAGCCAATGTTTCTCTCCATTATATAACTACAGTGCCGTCCATGTCCTTTCAGATTTAATGTGATGAACAGTTGCACGTGACTTTTTTATGTGGCCATTCCAGCTGCAATATCAGTCGATCATTTTTTACCAGAGGAATTCTGCTGTTTGTTCCTGCACGGAGCATGATCCAAAGTGTAGACAACCTTATACAAAATAATCCTGCTGTTAAAGCAATAGTCTGACACTTTGAGAACATAAGCTTATTTGCTATCTTGCTGAGAGTCAGATTAGAAGATCAATACCACTCTCATACACTATGTCTGTTCAATAGGAAGCCAGTTAGCTTAGTGTAGTTTAGCATACAGACTGGAAACAGCTAGCATGCGTTTGTCTGAAAGTAACAAAATCCGCCACTATCCCTTTCGGGACTAATTAACACATTATACTTTGTTGTCTAATCTGTACAAAAACTGAAGTATAAAAATGAGAAGGTATGGTTTCATGGGTAGATATATGCAGGACTATTTCTTGCATGGATGTATAAAGAGAACTGGATACAGGGTTGGAGGTGGGCGCCCCTTCATTCCTATGAGAGTTGTTCAGTGGCGCATGAAGCCAAAATGGATCGACTGTCGAGTGATAAAGTGCCCGGATCTCCCGGCGAGCTTCCACATCCATTGGGCCCAAAGAGCAGGCGCAATAGCGTTTTTTTTAACCCCGCCTCCCAGCCCTCTCTAGCAGCAGTTTGGCGGTAATTCACATGAACGGAGGAAGGGAAATAACTCTGGATTCAGCTATTAGTGCATTTTACAACTTTTAGGACCTAATGGTTTAAATAAGGACTATTCAAGTGTTCAAACTGGGAAGGTTATTTACCAAAAGAAAAATTATCCGCTGCGTTACAGGCGTCTCTTTCCCAATGGAAGTTTACGGGAAAAAGTCTTTTTGGGCCCAAGGGAATGACGTGACGGACACAGAAGTTGTAATTCAACCGTTTGGCCACTCACCCGGCGCTCTTCCTGGGGGCTTGATTTCTTTGCCAGCTAGATTGACTTCCTGGAGGCTCTGTTGGTTGGCTGGCAACCTCATAGTGATGGCAAGAGGTTTTCCTATCTGTAAGCTAAGCTAACCAGCTGCAGGCTCCAGGTTCATATCGAACGGACAGATATGGTAAATGGATCTTGTCATCTATCAGCAAAGAAGTGGATAAGCGTATTTCCTACAATGTCGAACTATGGCAAAACAAAGAGTAGCCTGAAATCCACCAATCTTTTTGACAAACCTGACAAACTTATATCCAAACACATTTTTTAATTAAAGCTGAAATAGGCAAGATTGGAGCAAATATGATTTAAAAAAGTTATTTTTATAAAACGGTCGCTATATCCTGACAGTAGTACATGAAACAGGTAACCTGACTAAAAAACATGTGCCTCTGTGTCCTCCGGTGCTCTTAATGGCATCTGCGAGATTTCACAGACCGGAAGAAAACAACCAATCAGAGCTGATCTGAGGTCTGCTGTCCATCTGCTGTCTATGAGAGCCGGCTGTCAATCACTCGCAAACTCCAACCAAACGGTTAAACTAGGCAACGCTGATCAAATACGAATCAATATTATGTTACGTTAATGCCTATTTCTCGCCTCAAATGTTTTCAGAATCATCTTATAGTGCACGGTTTAGCTGTAAAATGAGAAAGTTTGTGACCCGGCAGCCATGTTGAGATCAAAAATATACTGCCTACTGCCACTTTAATACATTAAGTCGTGTTTCATTAAACCAGTGTGCATGTACACTGGGAAACTGGGAATGAAGGAATTTATGAATGGTCAAAGGCTAATCAAAATGAATGTTTATAACTGGGTTGACAGCTTGCTTTTCACTGATTCTTTCTCTTTACCACATACAGATACCCCCAACATGTTATTTAACCTCCCTATTCGCCCCCATAAACACCACACTTCCCTTAGTCACACCTCTCTAGTACGACGTTAATTACTGCCAGCCCGCTGCTTATTTCAAGGTTTGAAGCCCAAAGATACACAACAGAATGACATTTGTGCTCATACGCGAGTATACATCTACACACACACTTACTGTATATGCACATGCACACGCACATTTACAGTTTATAACACACAGATATCGTCATGCCCCCTGCCTGCGTATTTGTTTAAGAGACTGGTGGTTGGTTAATGTTCCAATTAGGAGCTGGCTGAGGATCGTTAAGAAGATGAATGGTTCTCTCACACCTTAGAGACCCGACAGAGAGAGAGAGACTATTTGGATCACTTCCTTATGGCTCGAATGGTGTCATTCTCTCTAGCTTGTTTTTCAGGATTCAGGACAATTTATTTTTATGTTATGCTTTCACACTACTTACAAATGGAGTTTTAAACCAACATCATGTGGCAGTGACGTGAGATTAAAGGAAACTTTCTTTTCTTGCAACCTCTCTACGTCTCCTTCATTACCTCTGTCTGACTTTCTCTCTTCCTCCCTCCTTGCTGCTGTCCGTTTGCTCCATTGTGCAAAATAAAACTGACGACTGGACTGTCAATGTAGAGTTCAAGACATGTCACCACTCATCCATGGGGCTCGCACATTTCATTTCCACCTAAATGTCATCCACATATGGTAGCTGACCATAGCGCTTCACCCTAGCATATGTAGTATATGCAATGCATCTGTTTCCACTTCCTATAGGCGAGGTCCACAGCACAGCCATGTTTTTGCCTGTAGAAGTCAGCCCACACACAAAATTGCATTCCATACAACTAAACTGCATTTCTCCCGGATCACGGTCGCAATTTTAAACAGTTTAAACATGTGATTAAAGTTTATTAATTAAATTAAGTAAATTGAAACAAAACAAAACAAAAACACAATAACACTACTTAATTAAGTTTAGGCAACAAAACTACTGGGTTTGGTTTAGTAAAAAAGCATCATGACTTAAAAACAAGACGAAAGGCATCAAATGACTATGTTTCTCACGAGACACCAACAGTGGTCTCCTCGGGGAAAGTCTGTTGTTTGTTGGTTTCCTTCCAAATGTAACTAATAATGCAATTTAGCTGTATGGGAAAGTAATTTTTTAAAGATAGGGCTGATAGAAGTAAAGGCAATTTTAAATATGTGGTGCTCAAATGCAGGTTTAGCAGTGCGTTCTGTTGCTTAGTGTTTGGTTCCCTAGATTTAGTGGAAAAAAATCCTCAATTTTCTATTTGGTGTTTAATATTGACAACTTGACAGCAGCTAGATATTTGGTGATGTTGGGTGAATTTATGCGAATGACAATGACAGAACAGAGCTTTCTCCTTGTACACAGTAAATTGTTTGTTGCAGGGCTGTAAGACATGGAGTAGTTTCACTGGATGAAAGCAGTGGTCACAATCATGTACTGTACCTTCTGCTCCTCTTGTCACTGTATAAACAATCACTTACATTTTTGTTAGTATGGTGGGATCTATCATTAGTTGGTAATTTATTTTAATGTAGTTGATAAAGAGGTGGACACACGATTGTTTGGTATATACCTCGGTTTTGAGGTCACGGTTCGGTACGTTTTCGGTACAACAGGGAAAACAAAAAACAATTCTTTCATTTATTTTAAAAAAATGTCGGGAGAATGACTCGGCTTCCAATCTGTTTTCGTTTGGGTCTGAACTCTGAGAACTCTGAGAACTCTGAAAACTCGTGCTCCATAATTTCTGTCCGGTGTGCGAATAGTAGACATTAACAGCTGTTTGGGTAACAGGGCATACGGAAAGGATGTTGCATACCGAACCGAACAATCTGTAATAAAACGGTTTGGTACGAATACACGTGCCGTTACAGCCCTACCAGTTACAGTTTATATATTGAGGCATCTGAACTGATTAGACACGACTAAGATCACAGCCTATTTGTTCAGTGTGTCCACTGTATTTATTCAGTCATTCAATATGTGCTCCTTTCTGACTGTAAAGACTAAAACATATGTCTGTGTTGGTGGATATAAGTCATTATGTGTGGGTCGTCGTCATATTTGAATTTTTTGCCTTTAGATTTCGATCATCTTAAAGTCTGTTCTCAACTTAACATAACTCAGTATTCAATCTCTGCTCATTGACAGTTCACTGACTGTTTCTAATTTTCACAGGCACTCTCAATGTGCTTCTGAGAGTGAGAAGCATCGCCTCTGTGGATTCGGTGGTGTGGTCGAAGTCTGGTCACCAGGGCCCCGACTGGAGGAAAGCATTCTTCGACATCAGCCCCAGCGGACCCTTCCAGGTAATGGCTTTGCAATTATAAAAACAACAATACAGCAGTGAAGAAAGTGCTTGTACCAACAGTATAATGTTTTAGGAATATGTATGTCGTTATAGAGAAATGTGTAGAACAGAGCAGAGGATGTAACCTACAGTAAGAGCTTGTGTTTCTTAAAGACAGTCGTAACACTCCCCCTTCCCCGCACTTACAGCCAGACTAAGCAGCTGAGATGTGTTGCATAACTTAGCCTAAAGGTATGACCCGGTCAACTGTTGGGGGTTGAGTACTGTTTGCTTGATGTTGAAAGACCTCAACCTCTGAATTGAAATCAGCCTCCAGCGCTCCCCTCTTGAGGGTTAATTCCCACCACGTGCCGACAGCATTGTCAGGTCGGCTTTGTCTTGCTCTGAGAAGAAGAAAAAAGAAAAAAAATTGAATTATATGCTTTTATGTTCACTGTATTTCTTTTTTTTTTCTGTCATCTCTCTCATCTCTGAGACATTTCCTCTACTGTGTCTTCCCCCGAGAGGAAAGCCTCCACTGCAGCCTCGCTAGAACAGGAGGGGGGTTATACTCTGGTGGCTGTTAGGAATCGAGGGAATGCCAAAAGAATTGGGCTTGAAACCCTGCTTGAAATTTGATTAATTTTTCACAGGAAATTCTCCACAGTGACATTTAAAGCTCCAAAGAACCAGAGAAAGTCATCTATTGAGAATCATTGCCACCTCATATACAGTGACAGAGTTAACACATATCCCAAAATCTCTTTTTGGTTCCTTGGTGGAGGCAGAATACACACAGGCTTTAGAAATAAAGGGAAAGTTTTTAGCAGCAAAGTGGCGGCAAGGTTAGAAAAAGAAATCTCTGTTGGCAAGAATCTGCCCTGTTAGTACCCCTGCCAGCGCCTGAGTCTCTGGATGTGAGCAACGAGAGCGTTTTTCCTCTTGAATCAATATAGTTTCATATCATTATTTATCAAGCCACACAAATGTGTGAGAGTAGTAGTACTAATGAAGGCAATGCAAAATATAAATTAAACCCAAGCTTTTAACTGAGAGACTGAGGTGCATTTTTCTTTTGTTAAATAAATGTGGGTACAGCATTTTGACATTTTAGTACTGAGGGGAGTATTGATAAATGAGATCCTTTGAGTGAACATTCAGCTCATTTTCTGCTGAATGTCAGCAGCGGGCCTATCCACATAGTAACCAGAGGATTACTCGCTTCATCAAGAATGTGCTGATCTCAGGGTGGAGAACAAGGTTTCAACCGATTTCAATGATCCAACTAGCATGCATGTGTAGATATAATGTCATGAGAAAGAAAATATAATAGAATAATAATATCAAAAAATTGAATGATGTGTGAAGGGATTAAGTATCGGTCAAATGTGACCAATCCAAATTAAATACTGTGTCTTAGTCCCGGTCATTAACATTTTGAAAAGAAAAGAATGTTGGGATACCTCATGTATCAGCACATACGGGTACGTCGCAAAAAGTCAAGGCCGCGCCCCCTTTTAGGGGATAGAAAACAGAAGATCCCATTGACTTCAATGCAATTTGACGTATGTTTAGATTGTAATTTTGATGAATTTGTATGCATTCATCTCTTGTTATACAAGCGTTTGTTTTATACACATGTCTAATAATTATTTTGCGATCTTACCTGAACCTGAGCGTTTGCGTTATCTTAATAAATTAAGGTTGATCGCTGCCATGTCCCTTCAGTCTTCCAACACAGTGGCCGAATATTGACCGGCTAGTCACTGTCACCAGCATCATTTAGCGATTTACCACATTTACAAGCCTCAGTTAACCCGCTACACAACAGCTTTTCATCATTTTCCATTTTCTCTCATGTGACAGCGAGTTACTTTCCCCCAAATGGGAGCGCAGTCTCGATGATGCTGGTCTGGTCTATAGCTTGGAGCCATGAAGCCCCTCTATTATATATTTATTAGGACATAGACGGGAACAAATCGGAGATCAGCGTTTTTTGATTTATTGTTGGTACAACCAACTACACGGCAACTCTTCGGCATAGCGTTATTACTATTACCGGTTTGTTTAAAGTAGAAGTTTGGAGACAAGTTTCAACTTCTTCTGTTTACGCTGTTACGCCTACAGTATGAGGGACACGGGATTGTTTTCCCCCCAAAAGGGGGACGTGGTCATAAGAGTTTGCTCTGGATGACGTATTGCCTCCAAGTTGCTATTTAAGAGGTGATGTGTAATTACAGCATCACCTCTGACAAAAACAGGAATGATCCCAGTCATTTCCAGTCAGAGAGGTATGCAGGTTTTAAAGTGAATAGGAAAAGAGAGCATTGATGTCAGATCGGTACACTGTATTGACCAACACCCTGAGTTCAGTATCAGAATCACTATTGGGAGAGAGAAAGTAGCATCAGTGCATGTAGGATGTTGTTGCTAGAGTTTATATTCATGTATGACATGCAGTAGGTTAAACTATATTTTACTATGAATACAATTTGAATGCACAGGTGCACCGTGGGACCCGATGTACTGTAAGAAAATGTATGTATATGGTTGGACAGCAAGAGAATGCTTGAGGCTTACACCTGGGCCAATTCTTAGCCTGTCTTACTTGATTTGCTGTTATAGGGATATTTACTTACTAATCTTGCCCCCCTTCAAAACTATGACCCCCTTTACACCTGGCATTGAAATGTGTCTCGTATCCAGATTGTATCTAGATATGATTTAACCTGATTATATTTACACCCGGTATTAAAATGTGTCTCCAGTGTCCACATTAAGATCCGATTGAGATCCGTTTGCTCTGTGTGAAAGGGGCTGAGAGGAAGTCTGCAGCCGGGCACAGCCGAAGAGGCGGTGTGTAATGTGCGAACATATCAGCCTCAAAACGTCGCCGTTTAGGTCCGTAAACGTGAATTTGATGTACATCTACACTTGCGTACACAGAGGGATGAGGAGAGGAGACGCTAAGCGCAGACAGAGCGGTGGCGGTGGAGCTTCAAATATTCACTGTTAATTACTACCAAAGCTCCGCAGCTCAAAAAGTACTCTGGACAGCTCTTGCATTATGTATTTCCGCCCACGTCGTTGTCATATGTGGATCAAAAATGCAATTTCATTTACACTTGTGTTCAATGTGGTCAAAATGCATCTTTGATCACCTCGCCATCACAATCCATCCTTAATGCATTTTTGGTGCATTTACACCTGTGCCTTCATTTGATCAGGCACTATCCGAAAGCAATCTGATCACCCAAAATGCATTTAATTCCAGGGTAAAGGGGGTCTTTGTTTAACGTGATTTGGAACTGATGTGAACCATTTCTCATGTCTAAAATTCTGACCAACCTCAAATTAAGCTTGTGGGAGAACGGCATTCCCTAGTTTGAGTTGAGCTATAATTTTTTCTTTGTTTAAGTTCACCAGAAGTTTAAGTTCACTGCACACATTCAGTCAATAGTGGAAGAAAATGGTCTGGGAGACATAACAGAGGAAGCGCCTGTGTTTGAGCACTGTCTGTTGACACATCATTGAGGTCCCTTCGGCTCTATGGCAGCTGCGCTTGCAGTTAGCTCTTCCCTGTTGGGATGTGGCCGAGTAAACTTTATGACTCGGTCCTCCTTTTCTGACTGGACACGATGCTTCCTCTCTGTTTGTGAGTGTGTGTGCATGTGTGTGTACCTCTGTAAGTTTACAACCCTACAGAGAGGGGGAAAAAAAGGTGAGGGCAAAAAAAGCTGATGGGTTTTGTTTTGCGTGCCTCTATCCTCCTGAGTGTGTTTCTCGATCTCGTTCTGTTTCTCTGTCTCTCCACTTATCATTTTCTCTGGCCCTGTTCTGGGACAGACGGACCAGTTGGGTCGATTCATGCCCTGGTCCGCTTCACACACACACACACACACACACACACACACACACACACCCCTGTCTCAAGGCTGATGACTAATGGCTCTAAAATCAACACACCCAAGAAAGAGAGTCTTCAACTGTTCATACACTCACCCCTACACACACACCTTCTCTCTCCATATACAGTATCTGTCTATGTTATTTTACACATTTGCATGCATAAACACTGGTTTGTTCCACACACATACAGACAAACTCTTCTTTTAAACACATACACACATGAGTCTCCTATCCCCTGCAGCAATTAGCTATGACAGGTCAATTAACAGGCTTATTTATGAGCAGGGGATGCCTGCTAGTTGTGTTGTAATGATTCCAGATACTTTCTGTACGTGCATGGGGGAAATTGAATCCATGATGAATGTGGGCTGAAGGCCTTAGCTGGGGGCTGCATTTGCTCTTCATTAACTATGCCTCTGGAACACCATGTTCCTTTCACCATTAAAGGGAAAATTAAGTCGGAAACAGTGGGCATACTGTATGTTTTAAGGCTCCTCTGTGATGTGGGATAGGGCCGATTTTATCGTATTTGCATGTTAACGAGTCTCTTAGATAAGTTTTAAAGTGCTGCACACATACATACAGTACAGTATTTGTTCTCCTACACATGTGGCTGACTTGGTGTCATTGCTTCAGTGTTTCCCACAGAATTAGATTGGACTTGTGGCGGTAGCTGACCATGGGGGTTGGGGTGTGTGGTTCTCAAGTCTAGGGGCAGTACGGTTGCTAGTGGGACTTTTGTTTACTTTATACCTTACCTTTCTGGTGTAATGTTGTAAGCTACTGCTGCTATGTGAGCCCGACAACCGAGCAGAAGCAGCATTGTACAGCGTGTAGATGAACTGATTGTATGCAAGCAACACTTTCTCATCCCAATTCGTCACATACTGACGGTTTTTCAGACCCTTTGGTGTCACTCTTTGGTCGCAGTAAACACATGCTTTACATTGTGAATTCAAACAAAAACACTTGCTTAGGTTTAGGCAACAAAACCACTTAGTTAGGTTTAGGAAAAATCATCATGGTTGGGCTTAAAATTACTATGTTTCCAAAGTGAAAATTAATCTGGGTCTTAAAAATTAACATTTCTGATTAATAGTAGATGGGTTGATGGCGGGTGAAATAATACATCATTAATGAGTAAAAGCAGTAAAACAATGGCTGTCAAGATTTCTTAAAAAGAATCACAGCGGGCTCTGGAATGAACCTCATGTGTGCATGATGCGTCACTAGAAGCCTGTCAGTCCAACGTGGAGCGCAGCAGTCGATCGCCCATACCAGATCCAGTCCCAAATGAAGTCCATGTGTGGGAAACACTGATCTTTTGCCAAATTCACATCAGGGAGTGGTGAAGTGCGGCTCGCCGCAATAATTATACTTTTCTGCGGCTAGGAGGCATGTTTGTTTTTTCAGGCGGTAAGAAATTCTTTGTAACATAGGTCAACATGTCACAGGAGTCACAGGATCTGTGTGTAAATTTGGTGTTAAGCAGTCACACCTTCAGGTTGGTCATGATGCAGTATATCATCTAGTCCAGGTAAATTCAAAATGTTTTAGTTACTAACCAATAACTTTCACTGTTCAGCATATGATGTGTTTGCTATAAAACAAGAGAATGGCCTTTAGTATGACATGATGCTCACCCAACAGTTTGTAAGTTGGGGAAAGAAACACACTGTTTCTGATTGCAGTATTTTCAGCTTCATTAGCCACCATACTGGTGTTAAAGGAGTGTGTGTAAAAAAACATTATACTCTTAAATTACTGACATACTGTTTGTGTTCATACGATTAAATTCAGTGTGAAAATTGTACTTTCAAGTCTGAAAAAATTACAACATACATACAGTATATTACAATTAAGAGATTTTATCAGGTGGAGTTTGTGTACATCCAGTGTGTTAACAGCATTTATTTAAATCCCAACACTAAGGCAGCCTGAAGCATTTATGTGTGTTTCAGATTATGTGTGTGTAGGGGGTGGGGGTGGGGGTGGGGGTGGGGGTGG
>CAKAOH010040478.1:15448-123373 GCA_916701665.1 Sebastiscus tertius
AGGAGGGGGGATGGTGAGATGGGAAACAGGGTTGGACCAAATGGGAAAAATGTGTATAAACCATGAAAGGTCTGAAGGTATCACCACTCAGCGCTAGAAACAGAAACCTGCCCACTCAACACAGCACAGAGACATGGACACACACATGACTCAGATGAAAATACATGCAGAAACACCACTCACACGCAGAACAACAAACATGCAGTGTGTACACACACACACACTGTGCCAGGAGAGGCAGACGCCAGGGAGAGACACGTCCTTTCCACACTGTGGCTATGCAGTGTGAAAGCAGGCAGCTTAATCGGTCCAGACACCATAACCTGCTGGTAATGGATAGGAATTATACAGTCAAGAAGACGACAGCAACGGCAACCGTGCGCTGTACATGTGTTTGTGAGCAAAGTAGGAGGTGTTTTTGGAGTCACAGAAAGAGGGTGTGTGAGCAAGAGGGAATGAGACATGTTGAAGGTGTGTTTGTCTCATCAATAAAGCACTTAATGCATCTTAAATATTCATCTCCCCATTTGCACCGTGACTCAGGCAATGGTGGGGAAGGCAGGATGGATGAAGGAGGAAGGACGAAGGCAAGAGAGAGGTTGTCTCCCTGGCAACTGAAGGTTGCCTCATATACCACTATTTTTTACTTGTCTCTCTCTTCCTTGAGTGGTCTTTCTCATGCGTGCGTGCATGTTTGTACTGTTTGGCCACTCCATCACGGGACTGTATGAGGGTGTGTTTTTAATGCCCTTCCTTCTCTCTCACATTTGTGCATGCATACATTTGTCCAATCCATCACATGTTTGTGTGTGTGTGTGTGTGTGTCCTTGACCAAGTATGTCCTGGAAATGTGTCCACTTTATTAAAGCTGAAGTCTGTAACTTTGAACAAATATCATAAAAAAAGTTATTTTTATAAAATTGTCACTATAACCTGATAGTAGAAGGGGTGTGAGAAATTATTGAAAATACTGAGTATCGCGATATTTTGTTTTATTATACTGTATTAATTCAAAAACCTCAAAAACACTATTGATTTTTTATTAGTAGTTTACATGTAACAATTAGCTTAGTCAATTATTGCATTTGCAAAGATATGCGCCCTCTTAGTGTATGCATCCTCTGAAAGTAGTGCTATAATGTCGGATGTTACATGGACTGTGAAAATGCAAATGCAGTTCTGATTGCATAAAAAAAAAGAAAAAAATCGGCATTTTTTTACTCAGATTTTATGCATATAGCAGTGTTTTTCTTGTACTATAACAGTTTTCCTAAAATTAGATTTAAAAAAATAAATATATTGCCACGTTTAAAGTCGCGATATATTGAATCATAACCTCTGTATCATGATACGTATCGTATCGCCAGATTCTTGCCAGACCTCAGCCCCAGTAATTAATAACATTACAGTATTTATGACTTCATTCCATTTAGGTGAGCTCTATTGGGATTGATGACTCACTGTCGTGGCTTACGGAGCAATTGTTGATACAATGTGTTATCACCTGTGCTTTTCCTGCTACGGCGAGTCAAAATGTCTGCTGAAAAAGTGTGTAGCTTATCCCAGGATGTATCTCTGGCTGAAACCTTGCTTATCAGTGAAATCTGCTGCTGTAGTCTGGTTGGAGGGACAACCTGTATTGTCTTGTAATGATGGCACAATGTTGAAAACCACTGAGGGTCGCAGAGAAATCACAATATTAAGTAAACCGGAGTCTCACCATGCCAATGTACGTAGCACATCATTCGTTCAGATTTGGTTAACGATTTCTTTCACAACATACTTTTAGCCAGAAAATATATGAGATAATCTTGTCCCAGTTGTTGAGAGTTTAAGCAACAAACTGAGATCACCAAGAAAACACATTAAATATACATTTAGTTTAATCATTTAAATTCAGGTTGCAGTATATATTCTTTACCTTTACAATAACTTTAAGAGGTATTTCAGTTCTTCGGTTCGCTCTACCTGTTTAACACCCTCTCTCACACACACACACAAACACAAGCCGCTGCTGTGTAACAAATAGAGTTGTTAAATAATGTAGAGAGCATGCAGCCTTGATCCCAGCAACAGCCAGAGGAAGCGAGCTGATAAACATTCTTTGTTACTCTCTGTCTCCCCTTCGCTCACTTTCTCCTTCTTTCTTACTACTTTCTGTTATGTATCGAGCTCCCCAAGGGCCTGACGAAACGAAATAAGGAGGGTGAACCCCATTTCTCTCTGTACTACATACCTGTCTGTTTCTCTTGAGTTTTCTGCCTCGGCCCGTCCTCCTTACTCTCTTTCGGCTGTCATCGCTGCCTCTCCCACCACCACCCTCTGCTTCTGTTGTTCATCCAGCTCCCCCATTTTCTATCTGTCTCTCATTCTCCGTCTCTATCTCTCTCTCTGTCTCCAGGGAGTGCTGGTTTCCTTACAATCAATAATAATGATTGAGCTGTCTGCTGTTGACAATGGGAATTACCTGACACAATTGCTGCTGTTGTGCTGTTTAGCTTCGTTTCTACAAGTTGAAATTGTAAAGAATGGTTCTATTAAGTTTATTTTGCCAATTGCTATGGCTGGCTGCATCTCAAACTCTTGGTAGTGATGTTAATGGAGGAGGAGACGACTGTTAGAGAGGACCAGGGACTGTGCTTTGGCTGCTGGGAGGCCATGGATTGGGTTACACATTGCTGTGTTTTCACAAGTAAATGATGCAAGGCTTTTGGTAACTTTTGGAGGAAACCCGGCTTATGTAAAATACATAATACCCAAAAAAAGGTCACGTGTGATTTAGGTCTACTGAATTCACATTCAACATGCATTGAACCCATTTAAATGAGATGGAGTTTTCTTGTAAGCAAACAAAAGTTCTGTTTATATTCAGTCTTTGCAAAGCTGATTTTTAAAATGTTTTAAATGGTGCATTGTTTCTATCTATATTTCCTTGCTTGTAGTCTCCTTCTTTCTTGTCTTTGTTGGTGCATTGCTACATTTGTTGCCGTGTTACCTCCATACTGACTGTCCATCAACGGAACAGCATGAAATCAATGGAAAAATGTGATTCGCGCCACCCGGGTGCTCATGCGCATGCATGTGCATCCTTGTGCGTGCGCAGGATACAAACAAAACGGGGACTCACTCATAAAAACATTCTTCCAAAGCGTTACTAGTTGAGAAAATGTCCACAGGGTATCTTTAATCTCTGGTAGTCACAGTTCACGGAGAGTCTGCAACTGTTGTGCCACACACATCACTTCTAAATCATAGAATTATGTTACAACCAAGAAACGTTAAGCCACTACTTCTTTGATTTAGTATTGCAATTCCATAAAGTTTTGGGACTGGTGAGAGATAGATGAAAAAAAAGGCAGGCCAAAATCAATGTAGCAGAATCCATCAGCATAGCTATCCTGGCCCTAGTATAGGTCAAGCTCCAAAAGCATTGGATCTTACACTTCCTTTAATGCAACTTGATTGTATCTTCCATTAGACCCTCCCTGTCTGATAAACACCCATGTCATTTGAATTCTATGCCAAGCCAACATACAGTAACCCTTATAACATTATCAGGGTTATTTTCCCAGACTTGACAAAGCTCCTGCAGAACCACAGAAGACTTAATACTACAGCTTTGACAGGCTGAGTAGTACTCCTTTTTACGAGTAAATTGACTTGAACGTGCACAGTAAAATTAGTGGAGCGCCCCTTTAAACCTGCAGTAGGCATAATGTTTTTTGGCATCATTGGGCGATAAAATCCATAATAACCTTTCAGCATATTGTAATTCAAGTGTTCTGAGAGAAAACTAGACTTCTGCACCTCCTCATGGCTCTGTTTTCAGGCTTTAAAAAATCGAGCTTGTGACGGGAGACTTTGGCCAATCACAGGTCATTTCAGAGAGAGCGTTCCTATTGGCTGTTCATTCAACAGAGGCAGCTGTCAATCACTTGCAAACTCTGATGAAACGGTCAAACTAGGCAGCGCTGGTCAAATATGAATCAATATTCTGTTACTGTAATGCCTATTTCTCACCACAAATGTTTTCAGAAACATCTTGTAGTGTACTGTTTAGCTGTAAAATGAGAAAGTTTGCTGTGGCTGGACACAGAGGCACATGATTTTTTTCAGATAACCTGTCTCATGCACTACTGTCAGGATATAGTGACCATTTTATAAAAATAACTTTTAATCGTATTTGCTCCTATTCTGCCCACTGCTGCTTTACGTTTTAGTTTCCTCCACTCTCCATGCCCACTCTGTCTCTGTCTAACTGTTTCTCTCTTTGATCTTTTTCAAAGAAGTTGGGAAGTCAGGTACATTTTAATGGCAGTTATGTAAGGGATAATGTACAGCAAGCCAACGCAAAGCGGAGGGGTGCCGCGTCACCCTGTCAGGGTTTATTTCACAACAGTGACCCGCTAGCTGTACATTATCCTGCTTATTACACGGCTCCTTACTTAAGAAATCAATAATTTGACACAAAAATGGTCCGCCAGAATCCGACATCAGATCTGCGTCCATAGCAACGGTCTGTTATACATAGCAACGGTCTGCTATGAAGAAATAACAGACCATAAAAAGCAGTGATTGACCAATCAGAATCGAGTATTCAACAAAGCCATGTAATAAACAACGATAACCTTGTTGTGTCCATTATCTATTATCTCAAATTCCACCTTTGGACAACATTCATATGATTTTCTAATTCAGTTGAATTCACAGAGGATTGCTTTTTGAAGTACATGTTCTACAGAGTGCAGGCGTGACTGCATATTGGTGCTTGTTTCATTTCCGCTTCACGCTGGGAGCATGTCCATGGAGAACACAAACTTTCTAGTCCTGTGTGCACAGATCACTGACTGCACACACACCGAAGGTCTTTGAGGTGCTGCCACTCGTCTCTGCATTTCCCCCTCTTTGTGCTCCGTCCAACAAAAGTAATGATGTCTTTGAGAACAGCTTCCCTTCCTGCCTCTCTAAATGAGCTGTAGGCCAGCCGATGGCTTGCGTTAATACAAGGCTTTTATTGTAAACAGAGGTAAAGCCAACCGATAAGGAAGCATTAGAATTTAAATTGTTAACTGCCTGCTGGCCGTGATTACTGCCTGTGTATATTCAAGTTGTAAATCCATGAAATGTGAACTGCCACTCTGTGAGCTTCTCTGCTCTTTATTTGGGTTCATTGCATCTTTAGAAGTAAACTAAAACTTAAGCTGCCCATGCACACTGAAGAAAAAGCATCTCCACAATTACATTGTCAATCATTATATCTGTAAACGATTGCTGTTGATTGCTGAATGTTTTTATTGTTCCATGGAACTTTTGCAAGCTACCCAATCCCGTTCCCGTCTAAAATCTGAAATAAAGAGTGAATTGGCCTCAAAGCTGGTAGTTCACTGAGACACAAATTACATGTACACATAAAATCAATGGAGTTACAAAAAAAAAAGTAACATGTTGTAGTAGATTATCTGTGTTCCCACTTGCTCCTCTGTGGATTACCCAGAGGCCATCTGTGTTCCTTGCAGCGTTTGGTACCTGGGGGGCTTGTTGGAAACCAGGCCAACCCACATTTGTGTGCCTCACACTGCACCGACTCTCTTCTGCACCGGTATTTCAAAGCTGTCTGTGTACATCTCTCTCTCACACACACACACACACACACACACACACACACACACACACACACACACACACACTCTCTCTCTCTCTCTCTCTCTCTCTCTCATGGCTGTGTCCCCTCTGGTATATGGACAGCACATCAATGGGAACATTAAAGGTTACAAGGCTCGACAAAACGACACATTCACAACTCCAACCTGACACCCTTTGATCCTGCAGTCTCACACACACACACACACACACACACACGCGAGCTGTCTATCTCACTCAGGCTTCCTCACACACACGAGCTGTGTCACACACCGTTATGACAAGAAATGGGAATTTAGAGGATTCTGCTCGTATTTTCTTAGGAAGAGATTTTGTAGTCAACCTTTCTAAAACTGTGATGTTTCCTGAGTATTTGGTAAATGTCATAGTTAAATATCAGACACATTAGATATAGCAGCAGCCTTTTATGGCCCATGACCCCATTTTTACATCCCACGATCGCACTTTGAGAGTTGTCCAAGTTATGGTGAATTTTAGAAAAGCATCATTTGGTAATCTACTTTTAAGTAGGGCTGTCAAAGTTAGGTTCTTTAACGCATTAACGCAATCAGTCTTTTGGAGGTTATAGCGGGCTCAGTTTTAAAGCTATAGTGATGATACTGGTATCATATGAAACTAAAAAAACTAAGTAATCCCTTGGTGAGGACTATTTGAGAAACTGTTTTGGCCATTTTCAAAGGGGTCTCTTGACCTTTGACCTCAAGATATGTGAATGGAAATGGGTTCTACGGGTACCCACCAGTCTCCTCTTTACAGAAATGCTAAAACATCCCAAACATGCAGTTTTGGGCAAGTCATAGTCAAGTCTGACAGCTGTTGTTGCCTGTTGGGCCTCAGTTTGCCATGTTATGATTTGAGCATATTTTGTATGCTAAATTCAGAACCTGTGAGGGTTTCTAGACAATATTTGTCATTGTTTTGTGTTGATAATTGATTTCCATTAATAAATATATACATAAATTTACATAAAGCAGCATATTTGCCCACTCCCATGTTGATAAGAGTATTAAATACCTGACAAATCTCCCTTTAAGGTACATTTTGAACAGATAAAACATGCGCGATTAATCGCAATTAACTATTTTAATTGATTGACAGCCTATTTTTAAGTGAAGTTAAGATATAAGAAATAATGAACTACTGCGCTGTATATACTTGATGTTTTTTATTTAAAAATATCAATCGTCAACATCAGTCCTAAAAATGTTCCATGACTGTATATCAAACAACCTTGCCACTCCCATGGTTGTGAAACTGTGAGCTATACTTCACCTCAGCACAGTGCCCAGCAGTGATGTTTAAGTGTGAGGCACCGCCGGCGCTGGCCAGTCACACTTCAGCTTGATCTGTCAGCAGTGAACATTAAGTGAAAGGGCACACAGGCCTGTTTCCCTGAGAAAAATAAACCCATGAAATCATTATGTTGCCGTCCTGTGTTGCATGGCAGGATATTGCATTGCTTTGTGCCGTGTCATTCTGTTTGATATCTTAGAGAACATGATTACGCTCGGTCAGTGTGATTGTGTTGTTATGTAGGAGGATGGTTATTTGTCCTGTTGTTCCGCGCATTTGTGTGTCAATGCCGGTGTTAGTCTCTGGGCTTCCTTCTGCCAATTATTTTTCTCATCGTGTCTAATTATACAACAATCCGGTGTCTGCGCCTCGACTCATTTAATGCAGACGTGCTTGCTGGTGCACAGAGGCAGGCGTGTGTGTTTGTTGTTGGTTATAAGGATCCCGTGGTGTGCTGGGCTGGTTCTATTAGCGACACAAATTTACGCAGAGAATAGGATTTGAGGAAGAAAATACATAAATAAGACAAAATGTTAACCACAGCCACACAGTGAAGAAACGGCACCGTAGCGTTTATAAATTAGAAGACCATGGCTTTTGACCACTTATCTTCTACTACCCCATAGTTTCCCTCACAGCTACCCTCTGCCTAGCGAATCAAATAACACTTTTGCTCAAATGAGCCGACCAGCTAAACCCATCCAGCCTTCATTTCTTTTTCCCTTCACACAGCCCAATCAGTTTTCAAGGTTCTCCTAATTATTTTTATTTACTCATTCAAAGAAGATCTCTCGCTCCGGGACTAAATTGGAAAGCAAGTGGGAAAGAGGTGGTACTGCTATCCTGTTTCCCTCCCCTTTATGAATTGATTGAGCTCTCTATTTGGAGGACGGTGCGAGACGCAGGGAGAGAAACAGCAGGAAAATTATTTAGGCTACTTTGTATATACAGTTGTGCAAGTTTGTAGAGGTTTAGGACAAGAGCCAGGCTGTGTCTTCGGCCATAGCATGCCTGGTCAGTGTGGTAGAGGTCACACAGGCAGCCTAAGTGATTCTTGAGTAAGGTCTACAATAACCAAGCAGGGGTGTAAAAAAATATCGATACACATGACTATTGCAATATTATGTTGTGCGATATTGTACTGATTCTCCAAAACACTGTATCGATTTTTAATTAACCTTGACCCCGCCGCTATTTGATCTTTAGGAGGTTGTAGCAGGCTCAATTTTAAAGCTAGAGTAAAGTTACTGGCATCACATGAAACTAGACTTACTTAAGGAATCAAGTGGTACCAACCATGTCACACTAGCTTGTTGCAAAGAACGCTAAATAATGCTCCAAAGTTATGCAAAACTTTGGCGAGGAAAAACTGGCACGGCCATTTCCACAGGGGTACCTTGACCTCTAACCTCAACATATGTGAATGAAAATGGGTTCTATGGATACCCATAATTCTCCCCTTTACAGACATGCCCACTTTATGATAATGCCATGGAGTTTGCGGCAAAAACTATGCCATTCTTTGCATTCAGTAAAAAAAAAAATATTTTTGCCTATTCCGAAATGATCTATACCGGTGTGTTCTTTATAACTATAACAGTTTTCCTAAAATTAAATCGCAATATATCTCCTTGCTTACAGTATCACAATTTATCTCACTTTATTGTATCGTCACCCCCGCATCATGACACGTATCTTATCGCCAGATTTTTGCCAATACACAGCCCTATAACTGAGCCAACTATATGAGGAACATTTAAGGAATTATCAATTTCCTCCGTCCTTCTTTATTCACCTTTAACTTGGCTTTTTATGATTATGCTGCAGATGTGAACTGGAGAAATGACTTCACATGCACACACACAGTCATGCTGCTCCTTGTCCACGGCAATGAATAGGTTATTGGTATCTGCCCCATGAATTTCTGTTTGATACTTCAAACTGATGTCGCTGTTTGGCGATAACAGCAACACTTGCAGATTAAAACACAGGTAATGGAACGCCCCAGCAGTGCAGGATGTTTACCGAGATGTTTGCTCTGCCACTCTCCAACTTTCATTTACTCAGCGTATATAAGTACTCAGGTCTGGCTTTTTTCCTTGATGCGTCAGAGGACTGGGTTAATTGAACCCATGCTTGGTATAGCTGATATATTTACACACAAATGGACAGCAGGTCTTTTCTGCCTGTTTGGTTAAATACTCTGTTGATACTCTGACGCAGCACATTGGTGTTAACAGATGGAGGTCTTAAAGTGCGACCAGTCGTGCATATTTGGCACCCCTCCATGCATGCACCTGCTCGCTCTCTTGTTATGTATACGGGCATAAATGCAGTCACACCTGCTGCTGAATCTGTCTGGAATAACTTGAGGGTTAAGTGCCTTGCTCAGGGGCTAGTTGGCAGATGTAGTGGAACAAATATGGCTATATGTGCGAGCCCACGCACCAATTTGTGCATAGGGCGCATTTCTGTAGAAACCACTTAACAGATCAAATGAGCCATTATTACTGTAGGATTGAAAATCCCCCAGAAATGATTACACAGCAAGCACTTTGGCTATCATATTTAAAATTAAACATTACAAAGCGCCAAAGTCTGCAGTTAAAGCCAGTAACGGCTACAGTCATCGTGAGAGTTGCCTCTGTTGTTATTTTGGAGCAACAAAGTTTCCTTGTTTATTTGCTCTTTCCCTCCTCATATTCCACACAGAATACGCTTGGCTTTTGATTAGCTGGGTGCCTTGGTACACCACAGTAATTAGGCTGTCAGTCAAAACCAGATGGCTGGTGGCTAAGATGGGGAAGTCGCCTGGAAAGTTTTCAGACGAATCTCCGGTTTGGTTTGGTTGTGTTGTTGTGGGTCCACAAATGATTTTTGGATAAGAATGCAACTTCTAAATACTACTACTACTACCTGCGTACCGTGCTGTTTCTTGAATTCATGTTTCAGCATAATGTCTATTTAAAAGGCAGTGCCATTTAATTCATTCATTTGACCAGTTTGAGCTCTTTTATGTTCAGTCTGAAAAGAAAGAGTTTTATCATCACACTTCTTTTTGTTTGGATGTAAAAAGACTGGTAAAACAGCAATTGCTTTAGTACTTGCTGTAGTTATTTAATTGTATTTGTTTAAAGGAACAGTGTGTAACATTTAGAGGGATCTATTGGCAGAAATGGAATATAAAATTAATAAGTATGTTTTCTTTAGTGTATCACCTAATAATAAAAATCATTGTTTTCGTTACCTTAGAATGAGACGTTTATATCTACATAGTGAGCGGGTCTTCTTCACGGAGTCCGCCATGTTGCACCGCCATGTTTCTACAATAGCCCAGAATGGACAAATCAAACTCTGTGAACTTTTCCTGACTTGGGCCGGAGTCGATAACGTTACTTGCTCCCATCGCCGCAGCTCTCTCTCTCTTGCTTCACCACTCACTTCCCACTTACACACTCTAAGCATTCCAGAGCCTCTAGAGAGGGTCATTCGTGTTTTCACCTTGGCAACCGTAGCAATCCTATACGCGTGCCACACAGGAGAAGTTGTAATCTGCAACCTCATCGCTAGATACTGCCAGATCCTACACACTGTTCATTTAAGTCAAAGTGTTGTTCGAGCAGGGCACTGGATGTGTTTTTGACTCACCAGGTATGTTGAATATTGTATCATGTATATTATACTAACTCAGCATTCATCTGTCTCTTTTTCTGCTCCCTAAACAGATTGTGTTTGAAGGAATTCGAGGCCTGGGTTTCGAAGGGGATATCGCCATTGACGACGTGTCCATCACCATAGGGAAGTGCAAGCAGGAGAACACTGTAGCCAGCGCAGGTAAGACAGGTAAGATAGACATAAACACCCAGAGATACACAAGGAAATATCTGTGATTAACTGCCCCCCCACTTCCCCTAAACACACACACACACACACATAATGTCTGCGTCCAGGTGCATTCGGGGGAACTGAAATAAGGAGGCATTACGATTCGTAAAGGTCTAAAAAGTGTTTTTGCTTTCAGCAGACACGCCAATAAAGCAGCTGAAACAGAGCTGAGTTGAACTGAATTGATTTAAACTGTAAAGAAATAAATTGAGGGGCAGCAGAGAAGTGAATTACTGTAGAGACATTATTTTCAAAGGAGCAAGAGAAAGAGAGCTAAACTTCTTCTTTAGTGCTTCAGAAGTGTGGAAATATGGCGCAGAGAGAGAATGCTGTTGTGTGGGGGCTGTACGATGACAAGTGGACACCACAGGGCACCGGCACGGAGGCGATTTGGAAGCCTCGTCGTCATTTGCCGTCCCTCCTCTGCCTCTATGGCTTTATTTTACTTCATATTCCCCTCTATCTTTTCATCCTCTAAGTTTCCACACCACACCCCCGCTGCCTCCTCCACACCCACCTTTATTATATCCTGTCTCTTTCCCTCTTCCTGCACCTTCTGTTCTCTATTAGCTATCCACCCTTTATGATCCGTATACCTCTGCACGCTGCTTTTCATCTATAAAAGCTGCTGTTATTTACTCTTTAGAGACACAGAGGGAAAGTGTGTAATGATACGGATTTAGAGGAAAATGAGTGAAGGAGAATGAGTGAGACAGGGAGGGAAAGAGTGACACGTCTGGATCCAATGGAGGCTAGTCATCAGTCCACCAGGAGAGTTGTTTTACTCCATAAACTGACCACAATTTCTCCACACCCCTCATGCGGACATGCTATCTGCCCATAAATAGAATACCATATTACTATTTTACTACTTATAAATACTGTTTGTGACGGTCCACTCTGCCTTGAGGGTGAACCAGAGAGGAAAACAAGTGAGTTACGGCAATGTAAGCATGTGGAGAGAGACTCAAATAGCCTAAAGGGTAAGGGTGTGGAAAGGAGACAGAAATAGAGAAAAAGGTCAAAGACGGAGAGTGACCGAAAGTATGTGTAGGTGTGAGTGTGAGTGTGTGTGTGTGTGTGAGAAAGAGAGAGAGAAGGAAATAGTTGGAGAGAGAAACAGGTCCAAGAACTAAAAGAAGAAAGAGAATATGAAACTAAAACCTGCCAGCAGTTTAGCTCCAGTAAGAGCTGCCCTCTGCCAGCCAAGATGTGCATTCAAACATGCACGCACACACACACACACACACAGGCACATAAACATCATTAAATTCTCATAATAGCCTTCATTGCATTGTCTCTGTCTACAGACATCCACAACAACAGCTAGTTGGCACCGTTCTCTTATTGCACACTGCCATTGCTGTTAGGTGAAATGGGGCCACTTTGAAACTGAACAAGAATCAAATGTTTATTCTACCATAGTAATGTTCATTACTATGGTAGAATACACAACTGATCTTTTAACGGTTGTTCAGCCAGTTCATTTTGGCATTAGCCACTGTATACTGGATTCACTTTTACTGAAAAGTATTGCTACCATTTGATATGTAGTTTGTGACATAATTTGCCTACTGATTTTAAGTGCAATTTGAATACTTTTGGTTTTAATCAAGTGATGTATATTTTGTTCATATAGCCCAACATGACAAATCACACAAAAAGCTTTACCATCTGTTCAGCATGCAACACCCTCAATTCAGATAAAGAAAAACACCTTTTAATGTGGAAAAAAGGAGAAACCTCAGGTAGAGCAACATAGCGGGCACTTCCAGGAAAACCAGACATGCAACATATGTCATGTGTATAGCATTGTACCACAATAAACTGGATTTGATGCAGCATCATGTGGTGAGAACCTGCATGGTCTTGTTCACTTCTATTGTTGGGATCTACTACAAAGAAAGCATTAGAGCCATGGAAACAACACATAACAACAAAAAAAATGGAATTGAATGGAGTGAATTATTAACATCCGACTTTTACCTTCGCTAACCCCCAGTTGTGAGACGTCTGTGTATGTGTGCAATCTCGCACATATGCCCATGTAAAGACACTGGCGGATGGAGTGAATAATGGATGAAGGTGTAAACAGGAAGAGGAAAGCTCTTGAGCTCAGCTCTCCGAGTGTGTGCGTGTGTGTCCTGCAGGTTTGGTGCAGGCAGAAACATACAGTGCAGACAGATGGGTAATTATCAGGCAGGCGACTGAAGAGTCTCCGCCACTGAAAGACACACAAATGCATCTGTCTTGAGTGCTGATTTTGCCACCATGGAGTTTATGAGGTAAAATGAGGATTAGAGGAGGATTAAACTCAACTCAGGTTTGCCAGGTATGATGACATCTAAAGGAATATGACTGAGAGGGAAATACAACTCATTCATAGCATACCACCAATTACACTTAATACAGAGTCCCATATAGGAAATAGTCTTATAAAGTCATTTTTACACTGGGTTCATTTGAGACTGAACCAAAGTTCTTGGATAAGGCTGTCTTCATACAAGTACAGGTGTTTGTATAGATGTATGTATGTAGGTAGGTAGATACAGTAGATACTACAGACAGACAGACAGATAGATAGATAGATAGATAGATAGATAGATAGATAGATAGATAGATAGATAGATAGATAGATAGATAGATAGATAGATAGATAGGGCATCTTTACATTCTTTAATGTTCAAAAAACACATTATTCTTCTCATCCTGTCTGTCTGAATATACCTGTATTCATCCTCTGTCTGACACGCTCCGTTTTAGCGCCTGTCTCTTTAAGACCCCCCTCCCGAAAAAGCCCAGTCTGCTCTGATTGGTTTGCGAGAAAAATATGGCGCACCTTTGTTAAGGTAGTTCTCAAGCTGTGGGAGATCATTTATATTCTAATGAGCCTACAAGTGACATAGGAAGTAGGGGTGTAAATCACCAGTTTAATCACGGTACGATTTTATATTGATTCTTTGGACGACGATACGATATTTGCCGATATCACAAAGTCTGCCACGATTTAGATTTGATTCATTTTAGAGGCCTGCGATCGATATGAGACAATAATATCATATGCCCAATTAACACAATCAGTTATATTTAGATCCACTCAAAAAAAGCAACTAAAATATGATTTGACAGTTTTATTACTGGGCTCTTCCAGGCATTTAAGTGAAAAACAATCTATTCTTTTTGATAAAAAGAATAAAAATTGACCTCCTGTTGTTGGAGGTCTGGTTGCTGGTCAAAGTTGGTGAGCGGCTTGTCAATAAAATGACAATAGCTGGTCCACCTTAAAGTCATCCCACCTTAAATGAGCCTGAGCTGAAGTTGTTGCTAACTTCAGGGCTAACCCCCTTCGCTTTAACCAGCAGGTAGCAAGCAAGATACAGGAACTTGGCTTGTGTCTTGAGGAGTTGTAGCATTTATTCACAACAAATGAACTGTAACTTACACACACTGGACTGCTAGGTTCACAGCTATAATGTTACTGCTACTCACCGTCACACACGCTCTCTTTTTCTCTCGTCCGACCAGACACTTGCTAACGTTACGCCGCTAACACCGCTCGCTAACACCGCTCACACCACTCTCTAACCTGCTAGCACCGCTTGCTAACGCCAGTAGCACTGTTTGGATATATAGGAACGAGGCAAAGAACGTATATTGTATTATATTATACTCTTTGAATGAGGCGCGCTTGGACGGAAATGGTGAAACTGACGTGCCATGGGAATCCAGATCCAGAATGCCAGAATGCGATCCAGATCGATGGATCGTTATACCCCTAATAGGAAGAGGAGCCAAATCTGAATGGCTTGTTGAATCACGTTTCTTGATGTAGACAGCCCACAAAAAATTTCATATGTCCCCTTTAAAACAGACATGCATGGGGGAGATAGCGCTTTTGAATACACAAGTACAAAGCAGCGCATCCCCTCAATAGAAGCTTTGATCAGCAAACTGTCATATGGCTATGTGTGTGTGTGCGTGCAGGTGAGCCTGGCAGCATCACCCAGCTGAAACATCACACATGTGTCACACATACACCCACACACTGCATACATACTCACTGACACATGTACATTATGCATCCACTCGCAAGTGTTTTCAGTGCAGACTGTATGTGTAAGCACATATATATATATATATATATATACACACACACTCAGGGATGCTCACAAATACACTGACAACTGTAGTCTGAGCATTCACACACCCACATGCACACACACTTACTTCAGGTTAACTTTATGCACGCACAGGGGACTGTTATCCTACGGTCCTCCACAGATGAAGGATGATTGCCTCTGACATGTTTGGTGCAACTCCGCCTGCATAATAAATCACAGAGCTCTACCTGGCTCAGTTGTGTGTGTTCAGAGAGGATGTGGTGGAAAGTGAGCTTGTCTTATACTGTTTTACTTTTTACCGTATTCTCTTTTTTGAGTTTCCTCCTCGTGTCTTTATTGCTGTTCTATCACGTTGATCCCGTGAATCATGTTGTGGGAACTTTCCAGGAGTGATACAAAATTTATTCTGATCTTAATCTATTGTATTTACACATAACCAGCTCAAATTTAAACCAGGAAGTAGCTCTGCAAGATCTAATAGGCATTGACATTGACAGTTTGGGTAGTTAATTTTAAATGTTTTGCTATTTTCAAATCTTAACAGATTTTGAAAATGTAAGAGACCCCACACATAATGACATTTATGTTAAATTTAACAGTTTGTGTGTGTGTGGAGAGCAACAGTTTGGCCAAAACAGCACATCACACTAACACACACACTAACAGATTCCATTAGCCCCGCCTAAAAAAAACTTAGTTTTTGCACTACTTTGTACTGAAAATTCACGAAGGATGGATGAAGTCATGGAGACACATAAAATAAACACTTGTGTTGTTGCTACGAATGAACAATTTGGTCCTCCACTTCTGAGGTCCATCTTACTACTACTTGATGCTATGCGTTTTGCATTAGATCATGCTTTAGCGATCGCCATGATGCTTGTTGTTGTACTTCCGCTCAGTCAGCTTGGTTCTCTATTAGCTGTCGTTCTTTCCCACATTACTGCATCATCGGCTGTCCTCGGGGTTCCCCACACACAACAGGATATCCAATCGCAATATTGAACATGTTTAATATTTACCATTTGAAATCGGTGCAGCCAGGATGGACTTCTGAGCCGATCAGGGATGTAAAAAACATCCCTGATCTGTGGTGTGATGTATGTTAAAAACTCTTAACATACATCACACCACAGAGATATCTAAAAAGATCATCTTTAGAGCCATCAAAAAATCGGGGCTCTGCTGATGATCGTTAGGAGGGGGAATCGGGTCCAAAATCGTCTTGATTCTCGTGTAGTGTGTACCTGCCATTAGTCTATTAGTTAACTTGGTCTTAGTTGACTAAGATTTCTTGAGTCGATTAGTCTTTTTTTATGCTTTTTTCATGCTGAATGACTTTTTTTGAAGAAACTCATGAGCACATCTCTGGTAAACACAAGATTTAAAGTGGTGGTTTTGTGTGATTCTTTTTGGAGAAACTCAGTTTTACAGATCTGTTGATTAAATCAACTAATTTATTTATCGACAAAATCATGCGTTAGTCAACTAACAGTATTTCTTTGGTCGAGGACAGCCCTAGTGTGATCGTTTCGATATTGCTAAATAAACAGACAGTGATTTTTTTTTGTTGGCTGCAGCACAAAGAAGCAGGTTTATAGGCTCAGATTTATGTCAGTGGATTAAAATGCCTGTGCACTGACCGTACTATGACATACATGGAACAGCCAACACATACACACGTGCACCAACACACACAAATACATTGTACACCCCCACAGTAATCCATTATCCTTCTAACTCCATTTTAATACAATGACAGGACAGATAGATGTGTGATGTATAGACTGGTTTCACTTGCACGCAGAAAGAGAGAGAGAAAGCATGAATTGGGATGGGTAAAATGAAAGACAGATAGACAGAGGTGTAAAACACCATGTTCCACTTGAATTTGTTACCCGCAAACTATAGGAATGTTTGTGTACGTGTGTGTGGGAGTGTGTGGGAGTGTGTGTGTGCGTACGGATCAAAGCTTTATTATAAACATTGATTTTCTGCCTGGAGGACGGACCCCTGATATGAAATCATATTGATCTTTTTAATACAATACCTACTTTTTATTTATGAAACTCTGTCTTTGAGCAGCATGCATGTGTAATTTGTTGCTGCATTTTTCTAACGCTGTGTATAAAAGAGAGAGTACACTGTATGTATGTAAAAAAAAAAAGAGTGTTTTTGTACACTGCTTGTGTGGGACAGTAAGATTTTAACATAAAAGAAAATAAATAGGAAATCTTAGATGATCTCATGTCTACAGCTGGCAGTTAGTCTTATCAGTAAAAAGGTTCTGAACAATCAAATCACATAGAAGATGTGTGCACTGCATCTGCTAACTGTGCATAAACAAGAACAGCCTGCAGAGAAAAAAATCGAAGAAAAACAATCCATCACATATTGGTGATGATGACATCAATTGTAACTTCTTTTTCTCATTAAAATCTCAACGCTGTCATGACAAAGTGTAGAATCTCAACGGTGAATCTCTGTTTCAATAACTTGTTTACTCATCCGCCCCCTCATTCTTGGTTCTGTCTCTCTCGCCGTCCTTCCGTCAAGTCTTCCTTTCTTCCCTGACGGTCTCTCGCTTTTCTTCACATGAAGTCATAAAACACATCCATTTTTCCACAACCCTCCTCTTGCTTTCAACATTGGTAACATGGTTTGGTGTTGTTCAAATGATGCTTCTTGTCACACAGAAGACAACTCTAAACTCTGTGTCACACCAGGGCGTTTTCATTGCATATGCCTCTGGATTCAGCCTCAGGCTTAAAGTTAGCCTGAGGCCAAAGTGATAAATGTATACATGTAGTTATCTACTAAGCCTGTGGTTAATGTGATGTCAAGGGTTGCCTGTTATTTATAAAATGCTGTTTACAGGGGATAAAGAAAGAAATTACATGTAATATTTACACCTTTCACAGACCGTAGGAAAACAGGCAGTAAGAGCTGATCTGAGGTCTGCTGTCCATCTGCTGTCTATGAGAGCCAGCTGTCACCCACTCGCGAACTCCGACCAAACGGTCAAACTAGGCACTGATCAAATATGAATCAATATCATGTTACTTTAATGCCTATTTCTTGCCTCATAAGTTTTCAGAATCACCTTGTAGTGCACGGTTTAGCTGCAATATGAGTTAGTTGTAAAATGAGAGTTTGGGACGCCACCGCCATTTTGAAATCTGGTAAAGGAACGCCAAGTTGTGGTCACATGACCGGAGCACAGCCAATAAGAACGCTCTCTCAATGAAATGACCTGTGATTGGTCAAAGTTTCCCGTAACGGGCCAGTTTTTTTAAAGCCTGAAAACAGCCATGAGGAGGTGCAGAAGTCTAGTTTTCTCTCAGAACACTTGAATTACAATATGCTGAAAGGTTATTATGGAATTTTTGCCCAATGATGCCAAAATTATACTGCCTACTGCAGCTTTAAGTGCCATATTACATTCTGGGTTTTCAATAAAACATTTTCTGTCATGCTAACAAATAAAGAAAAAAAAAATCGAATAACTTTAAAAAAGGTACACAAATTATGGGCTACTCCTATAATGGTACTATACCTTTGACTGATCGAACTGTGATGATGTGTTCGAATTCAAAATTGATATTAATTCATTAATATTCAGGAATCGTGCTCCCTGTGCGCTCTCGCTGCATGTCTCTGCTCTCTGCCTCGCTGCTGCAGACTGGGGCTGCTCAAGTCATCCATTCTATCTACGATAAAAAGATGTCTGTCATCTTATCAATCGTGACATTCTTTCGCCACAAATGATTGAATCCCATCGACTGTAAAAGTAAGTGCGTTCGTCTCTCTCTCTCTCACACACATCTCGTCATTTACGTATAGGAAAACAAATTGAAACGTTTTTTTTTTACATTCGGTGTTAAGTGAGAGGACTCAAGTCGTTGCGATACGGTATGTTAGGAGTCAGTGAGCTGGTCAGCAGCCTTGATTAATGTTCTGGCAGATATATAAATGACAGTATCATTGGCATACATTTGGCAGCCAACCCCAGGATACCTCTCAGGTAGCACATGTGAAATGTAACGTCAGCCAGCGATAAAAAGTGATCTTTTTTCCTATATTTTCTTAAAAGAATACATTGTGAGTAAGAATAAATGAATTGATGTTTTAAAAAACTCTTGTGATTGTGCGGTACACCTATAATTATAGAAGTATATCACAAAAACATGTCGGGTGGAGGGTGAGCCACTGGTCTGTGGGAACTAAAGGCATGAATAAACAGCAGAACCTGGCATCAAGGTGTCTGTAAGTATTAATGTATGAAGTACTAAGACGACTGTTTGTTTTTTTTGTCTGTTTCCATAGTTCTGATTGGTGGATCACACTCGCTCCCATTGGCCAGCTGGCTGACCTTTGGCTTCTCCTGCTTCCTGACGCTACTCTACAGATGATGAGCACTTCCTGTTACTCCACCTGTCTGTAGTGACAGACACTGCCCTGACTCGCGCTCTTATACTTCTCTCTCTACCCTGCCTGTCCTTTCCTCTACTTACCTGTCTCCCTAACTGTCTCCACTCGACGTCTTTCTATCCTTCATGCATCCATTTCATCCTTCTTGCTTAGATAAATGGAAACACGGAGTCTTTGTCTAGTTTCTCCTCCTCTGCTTTCTTTGAACATTTCCTCTCAGACACTCAGTATAACCAACTGATGCTCATATTGTATTTAAGGTGAACATACTTAGTGATCTTTGACATTCTCTCCTCTATTAATCTGATTAGATTCACTTTATCCATGTCAGCGTGTCACTTTGTCGCCTTTTCCTCTCCGTCATCAACCTTCTTCATCCGTACATGCACCCTCTCATGTATCTCCACTCCCCTGAACCGCAATCCCCAACGGCCCCTCCACCCTATTCCCCAGACACACCAAAGTGTCGGACACTCTACCAAAGATGACAAAGGACCTGAGGGAATAAAACGAGGGAACAGAGATTCCAGGAGGAAAGTGAAAGAGAGAGAGAGAAAGAGAAAGTGGGTAAAATCCTTCTTTTTCACAAAGACAGTCTCCCTTCCGTCCCAACCTTTGAGACAAACGGGAGCTACTGAAAGACAAAAAGACAAAGAAGAAAAAAAACTGATGAATGAATAAACAAATGAATGCTGAGGAAAGGACGTACCAGAACCAGAGGATAAAAGAAGTGTGCTCCTGGTAGCCTCTCTGCTTGCCCTCTGCTTGCCACAAGAGACGAACCTCAGTGCGGATTATACGTGTACATTTATCTCTATATATATTAAATATAACAAAGTTTAAACTAAAACACAACTAGGACAGTGGAGGACTTTACAAAGTGAAATTAAAGAAGCACAACGTTTATACAACCTCTGCTGTTCCTTTGGGTTTTATTCTACTTATTATGTGATGTTGCAAATTTGTCAGACCTATTCAATGTTTTTGATATTTTGCTTTCTTGTTTTGTTTATGGCGTTACAAGGGTCAAGGGCAGTGGGTAATAAAGTATTATATTAATATTTATGAAGAAGAAGAGGAGATGATTTGTGATCCAGAACCTGAATTGAGCTTGACGAAGGAAATGCAAGGATGACCCAAGCCACCTGGATAGAAACCTCAACTTTTCCTCGCACATACAGCACTGAACACACACTCAGACACGTACAAACACACAGTTTTCCTTGCTGACATCACAGCGAGGCCCTCAGCTCAGCCTCTGCATCAAATACATGTCTCATCCGTGAAGGACGCAGAAGGAAAGCCATGGATGGTAGATGCAACTTTCACTTTTCTGCTCCCTCACCATGAACCTCCCATCACTGGACTCAGATGTCCGGATTGATCAACCACAACAGAATATCTGGACATGTCTCTAATGAAGAGGAAAACATGGTGTTGTACGGGAGGGCAGAAAGGAGCCTGGAGGGAGTTCACTTCTTCCTCCGCAGGTTATTGAATGTCATGTATGAATTTACACTTCTTTCACACGAGTGAAAAATGGAAAAGATTGTCAGTATCTGGCGGGTGTGCAGCACGGATTGCATATCAGATTCTCTGTCATTGTTTAATTAACGTTGAATGTCTGTAAGTGTAAACCGTTTTTTCATAATCACATAGATATGATTGTTAAAGTTAAGCAATACTCATATCTATAGATCTATATACAATAGTTTATGATTGCGTTTAAGGTGGCAGTTCAGCCTGCAGAAAACACATCGTAATGGGTACTTCTCTCATGGTTTGTTTTCTAATTACCATTCATAAAGTTCCATAATTAAAGCTGTAGCTATTTTAATCATTCAGAAGGTAGATAGTATGTTTGCATTTTGCTGCATCATGCTTCAAGTTATCTCGAGAAAGCTCCACATTCACCAGTCACCTCGCTCCAGTAACTGATCTACTTGCGTATCTGCTTCATTACCATGTGCATTATATGTGAATCATGTGAACACCTGATGTACTGTTGTCTTTGTCATGTCACGTTGATTTGATCATTTTTGTTAGTTTTTCTTTTCTTTATTGTGGTCGGTACAAATTGTATTATTGATTGATTTATAATCATAAATAGTACAGAAATAATGTGCCTATTTGACTTGCCCAGTCTGCTGTGAGCGGCGATTTCCATGTTAAGCTGGCGTTGATGGTTACTGTATGTGTAGAACATCATACTGTATCATTGCCAGCTTCTAGCTCACACAAAGCTGCGCAACACCTTTTCCTAACTGGACACGATGCAAGCAAGCGAACATCAGGTTTTTCCCAATGAAGATGTCCTAACCTGCTCCGTGCGTCAACAAACAGTTTGAGTGACGTGTCGCTTGTTTAAAAAAAACGCTCTTCCTGGCTCAATTTACTGTATGCGTTTATCTATTTATCTGTTTTACGCACCTGCTCCAACTTTCAATTTTTATTGGTCAAATTCAACGCTGACAGTAACTGACATAAAACTATATCTATGTAATAGAGAGTGACATCGCTCGTAGTATATCTGGACAATTTTTTAGCGCTCCATTCGCCAGAGTTCGCTCGCTCGCTGTATGTTAGGAAGAGGTGTAAGGCATGTTGGACAAATACGTGAAGCTCCACTGACAGTAGTGTATTATAAGAACATGGAAGACCTTTGAAACCTACTGTAGGCAAACTCTCCTGTATCTTAGCTTTACAGTATCTCTGTCATCATACATTTACTTTGGTACAATGGGTGCACCCTGATGGCACGTTGTACCTGAATGATACAAACTATTTTCAAAGTGAATTTGAGTTACATGCTTTCTTGTAAATGTAGCTTGGTCATTCTGCAATCATATACTCTAAAGCTAAGCTGAAAATATTTTCGACTTATTTTTTATAATGCCCCTATCATTTTCCCAAAACACAACATAGCAAAACGTGTTTGTTATTATCTCCAGTTCCACCGGCTCATTTGGCTAAAAGGGAATTTGCTACATGTGGTATTTATATCAGCTTAAGTTGTACATGAGTGTCATTATTCAGCACTAAAGCAGCACACTGTGGGTCAGTGCATTACCCATCTAGTACTAAATACATTTTAGAAATATCATTAAGTATTGATGTGCATGGCATTTCATCGTTGCTAACTGTCAAATCGTTCCTCATATTGCCTCATATTTCAACGGCAGTAGTAACGGGGGAAACCCTACCATTGTCATCATTGCATTTGAACATGCGACAGCTGCAAGTTAAGAGGCAGAATATTGTGGAAATCTTACAATGTATTGTCTGTAACCTTTGTTATATTTCCCAAACTGACACACAAACACACTTTGGTTGTGTTTTGGCTTTTTAATGACAATTTATAGCTCAAGTTTAAAGTGGAAGATGTTGCATTATTTCACCCACCTGAGAGCAGAGTAACAAAGCATAACATACACGTGCAAATTATCCAACCCATTGACGAGCTTTGTTGTTATCTTTGTGTTGACTGATGAAGCAACATATTGTCACTTTTTACCATTGAGTATTAAAGTATGTGACATGTGGCGATATGGCAAGGTGGGAAAGTAACTGGTACTGTATCCATTGACTCCTGTATGATAGTTTTTGTTTTTTTCCAAAAAATGAATCAACAAATTTCTTCCAAACTGGCACACTACAGTCGACTCATCATAAGCAGTGCTTGATTCCCAGTAGCCCAAATGGGAAACATTGTTTTCAAGAGAATGTAAATCAAGTGAGTGTCATTGTTTTGGTTTTAATATAAACCATGTTAATAATGGTTTAGTAATTGCCATTTCACAATATTTAGGGTGTAGTCACACCGGTAGCAACATTCATTTTGCTCATGCAGTATTAAGGACAGATACAAAGTGAGGTTTGCATATATCTTCCATAATAAAATCACATGCTGAAAGTATCACTTATAATTCAATTTATATTTATTATTTCAGTAGAAAATAACAGAAACATGTGCTTCATTTGTTTCAAAATAACATCTGTCAATAAAAAGAAAATTAAAAAAAGCAAAGAAATCGAAAGCTTTTGTTGATAATAAGAATATCTGTCCTAGGTGGCATGCTTTGGTAGCAAACAAACAAACTGATCGTCATGCAGTGCTGTGGCTAAGCACAGTGAGATGTGTAGCGCAACTGTCAGTTAGCAAACAACAGAAATGTCATGAATCTGACATATTTGACCCCTAACGTTTGAACCGAACTCAACTACAATAAAATCTTTTCCTGTGTTTTAACCTGTAATGTGATGGATTGCCCAAAAGTAAAAAGCACTTACTGCACATCGGCTAGACTGAAGGCACCTCCAGATTTAACTTAAATGATTTCAAATCCAGTTTTAAACAATTTTGATAAAGACAAACCAAAGATAAGACAACTAGCTAAATGTTTACCACATAAATTATGACCCGAACAGTTTGACTTTCTCTTATCAGGTAGATGCCACAGTAAATCTTTTTAGTATCTGAAGACAAGTCTATTCCAAAATGTGACCTTTATATATTTCAGTTACAGCTCTCTAATGTAGGTTAAGTCAGTGCTCTGTGTCATCTTACCAAAAAGATTGGGATCTTGTTTGAGTCCATTAAATGTGAGCAACTTGGTCATTTCCACTTCCTGTTAGCAACATGCCCATGTATCTGTTTACTGAGCCTCTTAGAGCTGCACATGTACACATACACAATAACAACAACTGGAATGACAAACTGACTGTTAATCGTCCACCTACTGTATACTGTCTTTACATGTCTTGAACAGATTTTACTGAGCTGCGAGAGGCTGACTGGAACGACTCAGCCTCTGTCCCCTCCTTAACTGCAAAAGCTGCCAATACACTGAGCAACACTGCGTGGCAATAGATCGATTATTCCTCCTGGCAGCAGTAATAAAAGGAGGTACATGTTCAAAAGTTATTTTCTTTTTTGTGGGAAATAATACAATGTGAAACAATCAGTGTCTGGTAACACTCCCGGGTATGCTTCCCTCTGATGTTACTTAAAACCTTATGAGGGTATTACAGCCTTTGGTTTACAGACTGAAATGACCTTTCCCACAAAATGCTGTGACCCTTGTCCTGGTTTCCCAAAAAAAAGGTTAAAACGGTGGATTTGTTTTAGGAAAATATTAGATTGAGTATGTTTTAAAATGCAACCTTCTGATCGACGTGTCGCACACATCTTGCAAGTCCACAACTAACTGAATCCCAGTGCTCCAGTGGACTTTTTGACATTTGATCAGCACACATGACTGTGTCTCTGTGCCGTGTTGTGTGGCATCAAACCAAGCAGCGTCAAAGTGACGAGCCTTAAAACCTTATAAATGACTTTTTTAGGACCCATCTGACTATTGTAACTCACTGTGACAAGCATTGTCTACGCATTAAAAGAACATTTTGGGAAACAGTGCATCGGTCACAGTGATAGTACACATGCTGGCTGTCAGGTTTTACGTCATACACCAGTCTATGTGTTGATCCATTTTGGAACAAAATATGTGAAATGCACCTTTAATGGGAAGAGAAGGGAGAGGGGTATCAAACAGTGCTGGGTGTTGTATATCTCTGTCATGTACTGAAGTATTTTAGAGGAAAAATATATTTGAAATATGACTCTGAAAAGGTATAAATAAACATTAATGAAACAAAAAGGTTTAGTTAGTATCGTTTGTTGCTGGAGTTGGTCTTGTATGAAAAGGGAATATGCGTTTGGGTAATTCCTTCTCTGGCAGAGAGTTAAATGAGAAGATCAATATCACTTTTGTGTCTGTACACAAAATATAAAGCTGCAGCCAGTTAGCTTAAGGGGTAACTTAATTTTAATTAATTGTAATTTGTCAACCTGGACCCTGTTTTCCCATGTTTTTGTGTCTAGTTGAGTATTGGTCCAGTATCGAGGGATAACGCTGGAACCAGCAGCTGCAAAACGAGCTGCGAGGGCAATAAAAGTGCTTGTTTTTGCCCCTGACAGGCTCAGATTGTTATTATAAGTGTCTGACAACATTATGGAAAGGACCCGTTGGAGAAATAAAACATTTTTCTTAACTTTCACTCTATTCGGTCTGTCTGTTATTGTGTCCAAGTCCCACTCAAGGAGAAGTCTCATTGTGAAATCTGAATATCGGTACACTGTGGTTCAGATGAATACGGACGGCCATCGAATTCAAAGACCTCGTCCACATTGTTAAAATCATCCAAATATTCAACCATGACATTGAAAATCTTTTAGATAACACTAACCTACGCTTTCAGGTCACCTCGGCAGATTTCACAACAAGACTTCTCCTTGAGCGAGACGCTTTCCATGTCTCACACTTATAATAACAATCGGAGCCTGTCCGGCTAACGTTAGGCTGTTGAGAACTTCTTCCCAAACTCATAGACACCGTTGTCAAACGTAACGCTGCATAGAAAGTAAAGGAAAAAGTAGAAAATTGTATACTTGTTAGGACAACCTGCATTCAAATGTGCGTGTATTGTAGGGAGACGCCACCACAGTAATACTAACTTGTTTACTTCCAGTACTTTCACGTATTCGTGTACACAGACATTAAATAGCTGTAGGACATGTGTGTGACTTACTGCACCCCTGGCAAAGTGTTCCAAATCAGTGCTCACACTTAGGCAGACTGCCTGGTGCGACCTTTGTTACTAGAAAATACATCACAACAGCAGGGGTGTAATTACAGAAGAGTTAACAGGTGCCTAAAGATACTAATTACTGCACACACTTTATCACACATCATGTGTTATTAATAGAGCAACATGTTTGGACTTCTTAACAAAATATGCATAAGTAGTACACAGATTACATAACTCTAACCATGTGTGTTTCATCAAAATAGACATGCAAACTTCACTTGTGTTTTGGCTTAGATAAGAGTAGATAATGATATTACATTGAAGCATTTCTTTAATAGTTTTGTTTTCATGTATTTCGTCCCGACGTGACCCTCGAAGCTCTGTGTTCCGAGTGGACGTGATGGATCGCACATGTCGTAGACGCAACATACGCAAGCAATTAATGAGAATCCTCAGGAACTAATAAATTGCTAAACAAATTTCAGCACTTGCTCGCTAATGACTTTACTGCCAAGGCTGCCAGCTCATGCATGTCTAATTTGTGAGCTGTGTGTAAATGAACTCACACCAATGGCTTTCTCCCATCTTTCAGCACCTCGGCGTAGGATGCCACTACAAAGTCATACCGTCACAACGCATACAGTAATCGGAACTCATTTACACTCCAAGGGCGCGTGATTATCTTCTCACTCGCGTTGACATTATCGCCGTCTCTAAATGGGTTTCGCAATTGCTTTCTGTTTCTCCCCATTTGTTTTTGTCTTTTCCCCCCTCAGCCTTTTGTAATTTTTCTTCCATCAGTGTCTCCCATTTCTGTTCCATCGCAACTAAAATAGATACAGAGAGTATAAATAACCTGTCTGGTTTTGACCTTCTTGTAACAGGCTGTTCCTGTTTAGCTTGCTTGCTTCAGTCTGGAGAGCTGGGTGAAGTGATAGTTGTCATATAGCGGAGGTTTTCAGCTATTTTTTACTTGAGTCGTTTGTTGCAAGTTTTGACCTTTGACTTCTGGCGAGAGCGCTTTCTCCTCTCAGAATAAACTGCAAGGTCCAGCTGAGACATGGCTGCTCTCTCTCTATAACACACTCACACGCTAGCTCCACCATCATTTTATGCTCGCTTACATTTGATTTTATATCTTTAATTTTGTTCTTATATGTCTTTCTCATAGTTAAATCAGAGGAAAAAGAAAAACAGGAAGAGAAATAAACAACTGGTGCCGGCTTACATGCACAGTATCAGGCGTGCTTATACGCAGCTCTTTTCCTCTTTCGCCCATCTCATCTCTTTTCACTCTCTCTCCTCTCTCTCAATTAAGCGAAGCAGAGATGTACAGATAGAAGTCTAATTAATGTGTGCTTTCTACTGTGAGCCGCCTCTTAGTGGAGCGCAGGGTGGAGGGGTTTGGGCTGAATGGTTCAGAGCTGCGCTGTTCTCCTTCATTTGTTGTCTCTGACACTGGGGAGGTGGGATTTCTTACTGAGCCTGTGACTCCAGTTGTCTCGCACTTGTACGAAGAGGGGAGAAGGGCTTTGCTGCTGCGCCTGTTGATTCAAAGATTACCCTGGGTTCATTACCGATAGGTCCGAGCTTTGCTCCTCAGAAATCCCTATGACGTTTGAATGCTTACCCAGAATCACCTCGGCAACTGGCCAGACCCCAGATAGGGTTTCATTCTAACTAAGCGAGTTCTTGAGTTCTTTTTTCTGTGAATAACACAATTATATACTCAGACCGACGACAGCATCAGTTGTTTCAGCAAGTGCCCCAAAACGACACATTGGTTTTACATCGACCTAGAAACTACATTTATAGACAACTAATTTGCAACAGCAAATCCATTTTGAAGGAAACATAATGCTGCGTGAATTAATTTCTATAATTTTCTAACATAATGATGAACTGTTGTTAAAGGTGCTAAATGCAAGATTAGGGGCATTACTATTGACTTTGCACGGCTCTCAACATGGCGACGGCTGAGCTAGTGGCTCGCAGCTAACTGTACTAACAGTGAAAACAAGGGGCAACAGTGCTGACAGAGTAAACCTGTAAACCTGAGGCGGAACCGGAGGGTCAACACATTCTCACTCCCACCTTGTCAATTACCGCCGCTTGGTCAGTGCCCCTCGGTATTGGAGACCCACGCACGCGGTAGCCCTCTTGCGTTACTTTTGGATGTCTCAGGGACGGTGTGTCAATATACACTCATTACATGCATAGAGTCCTTTCAAAATAAACTTTCTTTTTCACAGGAAGTTAGGTTTAGGCAACATCCACTTAGGTAGGGTTAGGAAACGGTCGTGGTTGGCGTTAACTTCACTGACTAATGACTCATGGGATGATACAAGTCACGTGACTAACGACTGATATGACAAAATAACTTAACGTTAATTTAATCAACATATCTGACAAGTCCCAAAATGCTGATACTGAACGTATCATTAAAATGTTCATTCACAATGTAACTCCTGCCAGACTATCTGATCTTGCAATACAATATCCACTCTTAGTTACAACATCATCTTCAAAGTCCTGCCCACGATGCACCTCGACCACCTCCCTATAACTCAGGCGCGGTAAATAAGTTTAGTGCTGTAGTTAATGTGCTTGTCACTACATCGTAACTGGGAAACCAATTTAGTAATATGGAAAAACCTTAACCGTTGTCTCATTTTAAAACATTTTGTAACAGTTTTGGAAGGCACAGACAGATGATCTCATCCTGCCAAAAGGGGCGTCAGTTCAGAAAACTTCCATCTGTTGTTCTAGAGATTATGGACAAACATCATATTTGTCTTGATGTATTCTGAAATACAAAGAACTATCTAAACAAAGAACAATCAACTCAGAAAAAGCAAGTATGAACTTTCCCTAATTGATAAATAGTTATGTTTAACCTCTAAAATTCAGAATTGTCCATTACATTTAATGTCTTTTCTTGTCATATTTTCTCTCCTTGCTCTCATGTTTGTGTATTATTAAAAACAAAAATAATAGCAAGTGCTCACATGTCAAGGTGTGAACATCCAGTACAGCGTTTTAGGTCTTTACTTCCTTCCTCCCTCTCTTCCTCTTTACCTCCACCCTTTCTTTCCTCCAGGGAAAGCCAAGGCATCTCATGGCTGAGAGCTTTGTGTTAAACACACACCTTAACATGCACATTGCTCTCAAAGGAGTGACAAACTTACTGAGAAAAAAAAAATGTTCTGTTATGCTTGAAGAGTGAATTCCATTTGTTTGATATCCAGCCACTGGAGATCTTATGTGCTTTATCTTAGACGCTCTGAGTATAGAGGAGAGGAAAAATTCAACATCCTTACGACTGTCCTCTTTACATTATTCATCAAACGCTGCTCTTCAGTGGCTTCTTTAAATGCTTCCTCAGTGGCAGAAATCTGAAGGTAAAATGTTGAATTGTTCTGATAAATGTTTCATGGTCTCATGAGAACAATTTACTATAAAAGGACTACGAACGACCTGCATACCCAACAAATGACACATCTTCCACTTCGGTTTTCTGACTCTGTTTGATTGCTTACGATACTCAATATAATGATAAATATATTGTATACAGGGTAGGATTGACAATAAGCTGAATTCCCCTCATATCCTGCTCATAAGTCTCCCCATATAAATGAAGAAAAATCTGGATATCACCATGGAAACACACAGACTGGATAGACTACAGTAAACTTAATAAGCAGTGCAGACATCATCTCAATGTCAGTACAACAAAAAAGTAATTAAGTCAATGACTCCTCTGCAAAGCAGCAGTTGCGTTGAGCGCTACGAGCTTGCATGATTATTATTACAAACTGAAATTGAAAGCAGGTAATGTTTGTGGAGTATCTATCGTATGTATGCTCATTATGTATACATATGTATACATGTATTGATTATTTGCGCCTTATTTATGGTTGGAAGAGGTGGAATTGTGTGCAAGAGTATGACCTTGGAGTAATAAGAGACAAATTAGAGAGAGTTTGGGGGATGTAATTCAGTGTAGAGGGGATGTACTCCTTGAAAAGATGAGTGTTCGACTTCAGTTCGAGGACAAGAAGTGCCTGTGCTGTTCATTCATGAGTCAGTGGGGTGAGTATCGCCTGACCTACCTAAGAAAAATATGTTCATTGGCATGATTGAAAATGATATTTGTTGATGAACAGTAACAGCTGACTGACTCAACGGTTGCACACTATGTCTATCTATATTTGTTAAAGCTGGAAAGTAGACTTTAAAAACTCCTAACTGACCTCGGAAAGTCTCAGAATCTGATTTATAAAAACTGATTTCTACAAATTACAGCCATAAATCATGGCCGTGATCAAATATCAGTTCAAATATTAAACAGAAGTGATATAATCTTGGTTATCCAACATGTCTGAGGCTTAATTAGGAGGAGGAAGATTGGAATCCTACAAACCCCATCACACAAGATAGCAAGTGGCGACTTTCCGTTGTGACCTGAAATATTTTGTGCAGACTTTCCACAATCTTGAAAATGTTCCGGACAGACATTGTACATTTAACATGTCGAGGTCAATGGCCTGATCCCTCCGTCTACTAATGACTTTGGTGATCCGCTGATATTTCATCCAGTGCCACCATCAGGTCAAAGATGTCCCTTATCCAGTGAATATCTCAACATCTACTCAATGGATTGGCACAACCATTTGTACAGACATTTCTGGTTCTCAGACAATGTATCCTAATGACTTTGGTGATCTCTGACTTTTCCTTAAGCGCCACCATGAGGTTGAAATTTAATGGGTCTCAACTATTGGATGGATTTGGTACAGACATTCAGTCCCCCTCGGGATCAGTCGTCTTCAGTGATCTCTTAACTTGAACGATGAACAGGTGCAATCAACGCAGAGGATTAATCTACACAAAATCCCACCGGCAGAATTAATACAACACACTGACTGTCTCTCTCACTCGCTCTCTTCTATATCTGCTCCTGCTGTAGATAAATTAACAGAAAGTAGACGATTTTGGAGGTTTGCCGGCCTCTAACAGGTCCAAACAACGGGAGTGCACAACTTTCACCCCAAGAGAAAACGAGAAAAGTCCCGTTAGAAAAACAAACAAATAAACGAATCACAGTGAAGCCCAGTGCGGTGTTGGTGCTGGAGCTGAGGCAAGAGCGCCTGGTACTGGTGGATGGTGCACCTTCAAAACAGCATTTCAAACACCGGACCTCGGCAACATGTCTATTCGTTCTCTGGTGCGCTGTAGCCGGCGTGTGGCGATGCGGCTTCTCTGTTTAGCAGCAGCCAGGCGGCCGCCTTGCCAGGTGGAGACGGTAAAAGAGAGCTAGTGAGAGAGAGTCAGTGTGTTGTGCTAATTCTTGTCTCATTTGTGGTCTGATAAACAGTAAATTCATCTAAACTGGGTTGAAAAACGATGCAATCTGGTTGCTATGGTAATGAATTACGTCTGACTGTTAACCACACCCCATTCTCTGTTTGAGAAAGAAAGTTGACCAAAAAAACAGGAAGTAAAACTTGCTGGGGGGGGCCTTTAAGTCTGTACGTCAGTCGTTGTGGAGTTACACATGAGAAAGGAGGTATGTGGAAGAACGAGAAAGGGTTAGATTATCAGCACAATTTTATTTGAGATTGGAAAATACCAAGGAGTATGACCTGTCCTCATGAATACTGATGCTCCCTGGCATCCAGCTGGAATTAAAGTGACTCACATTGCTGTAATAATAACAGCTATCGATTGGTCTGTGCCGCATAAGCAAGGTCAAGCAGAAACTCTCCGACTAAGAACAACAGAGATAAAAATTGGTGCCGTACAGAAAGCAGGTTTAATCACATTTGGATTTACAAGACAATACCAATCCAGTTTACATTTTGATCAGTGTTATCCCAGGTTAATCTGGAATGAATAAAATGTAGACATTTTAAATACCCTGAGTGCTGGAGTCTGTATATATTAGACATCTTAAATTTCACACCACACTTTTAAATGGCATAGACTATATCTAACTGCTGGCTATTCAAGTTTTGTGATGTATTGTAGTTTTAGGTATTTCACTTATATTGTTGCAGCCACACTGTCTACACTCTAAGCTACTGGCAATCAATGGAGGTTAATGGAAGATGCAAGACAAGATCATCCGAGGTCAACAACAAACCAAGATTGCTATTGAGCAATCCTGTTTTTAATTTATTAAACATTGCACTACATTAATTCATATGAACATGAAGATAAAGGACCTCCAAGATATGAAAAGTCTTTATTCACATACAGTGGTAGCCTTTCCCAGGGTCAAGTAAGCATTCAGCCGTGGAGCCAAAAGGAAAAAAGTTGTTAGTCTGAATGACTCTAAAATAATTGGAAATGTTGTTACTTTCTTTTATAACCATCTTGTCACATCCCTTTTTCAAGTTTGCTAAAACTTTCAGATACTTTTTAAAATATATTTTTTAATGTATTTTTCAAATGTATTGAAAATAACTTCATTATAAAAAATATTTAATAATTATATACCGCTATTAAATAATGTTTATAATAAAGTTATTTATTTTATATATTTGAGGTAAATATTGGGGTAATTTGGCAGTAATTCCAAATAAATTTCAAATAGGTTACTTGCTAATTATCACCTAATTACCATGAAATTTGCAGACCTGTAAAATGAAGTGTTACCTAGTATTGTTGTTATAATTGTTTATGAGAATACAAGACCATGGCGTTACTGTGTGTGAGCAGATCTATTGAGCTCTGTGCAAAATAATGGTGCATAGTCCATCATCACATGGATCCCTGAAAGCATTCCTTTGGTTTTCTAAAATCACATTATCTTTACATGGTCCGTTGATCATTGTGATACAGAGTTAGAACAGTAACAGCAGTTGTGTTTCAGTATGTGTGTGTGTTGAGAGGATGGGGTGAGACAGAGTCAGCCAGAGGTTGGAGGCCATGGAGCACATCCATTCCCAGAGGTGTCTTTATTGGCTCATCCTTTCACAAAACTACATTTCCCCTGTTGAATAAAGCCGTTGAAAACCAGGACAGGCACATTAATTCAGAATGTTTTAGAAAATATCCACCTAAATGCGTCACGTTTTTTAGCCAGTTCCATTCCCTTTTATCCACTCTTCACTCTCTCTGTTGCCTGTAGCCACTCCAGACATGAGAGAATATCAGCTATTGGAAATTAATTTGAAAAGAAGTTTCTAGATTTCAGCACGTACTCTCAGCATTGAATGTCCTATTAATGAGAGATAAAACAACTCCTGATCACATGCGGTGTCAGTACTTTATTATCTCCGGCAGGAGGATCATGAGTCATTGGTCACTGGTGTGCCTGAGTGCTCGAAATTTCCACCAGAAACCCTCACAGGTGCATAAAAAATATGATCAAATCATAACATGGCAAACCCACTATGACTTGATCCAAACTGCATGTGATTATCATAAAGTGGGCATGTCTGTAAAGGGGAGACTCGTGGGTACCCATAGTACCCATTTTCATTCACATATCTTAAGGTCAGAGGTCAAGGGACCCCTTTCAATTTTGCGCAAGTTTGAAGTGTTATTTAGCCTCCTTCTCCTCTCTAGTTTCACAACAGTATCTTCACTCTAGCTTTAAAACTGAGCCCACTACAACCTAAAAATCGCATTATTATCGTGTTAACTTTGACAGCCCTAGTTTCTATTTACTTGTATTTCTGGTGCTGAATAGCGAGGGTAGCAACGTTTAATCGATGCATCGACTAATCGCGCACATCCCTAATTCATTCAATCAAACATTACAGCAGTGGTTGTTGCAGGTGGAGACCAAAACAGAGCTTAAAGGAGAGTAAATTTGTCTCCAAATGAATGCTAATGTCTTGTTTCTGATGAATTTGCACATTAACATGTTACCTATATCAGATAGATAGATAGATAGATAGATGATGTGCTGTGGTCTAACTGCAGAGTTGCTACAGTACAGGGCTGACCTTGTGCAGATTTTTCCAGAACTCTGATTTCTGCTGAAGACAAGCTAAATATCTGTGTGAGTAATTAAGCCAGTGGTTTTATTACTGGCCAATTAGTCTCATACCCACTCTCGCTGAATCGCCGGCTTATCTGTTCCCGTGTTTGCACACACTCTGCATAAATGCGCTCATACACACACATACACACACACACACACAAAACCAAAAACACAAAAGCACAATCAGTATAAACTACGTCGTCCGCATCAGCATGGACCAGATAGAGAACATTGCACTAAGTATGTTTGCTCTCCAATGGTGCTAACAGCTAGATAACAGTTAATACAATCACCAATGTGACTGGCTTATCTTTCTGCTGTTATTGAAAAGTTATTGGAAAAGTTCGACAGCTAAGCTATAGCATTTGTGACAAACAGAAAGTCAACCACGGGGGAAACAAAAAGTAGATCCAGTAAAAATTGTTATAAAACTAAATTATCACCAAATCATCAAATGTCATAAAACCAGCATGATTGAAAATACAGAAAAGCCTTGCTGGATTAAACCCAAACCCTTTATTTTCTGTCCCTGTGGGCTCTTTGTCTCTCTGTCTCAGCTCTGCCTCCTTGCATGTTCTGGTCTGTCGGTCTCTTTCCCAGAGTGCTGGCTCTCTCTCTCTTGGCCTCGTGCTTTATCTGTTTCTCTCTCTCTCTCTCTCTCTCTCTCTCTCTCTCTGTCTTTCATGTCTTCCTTTCTCAGAACTTTATTAGGTGAGATGTCCTCTGCCAGAGCACGGCACTGGCTACACCTGACTTGCATTTCATAAAGAGGCATTGTGGTACCACCAGCATCCTCCTCTTCCTCTCTATCCACTTTACTAAAATGCTGTTTGCTACATCCTCTGGTGTTTAGGTGTGACGGAGACTCCTGTGGTGAAGATGCTGAAGGCTCCTCTCTGGCGAGGAATTGGGTGTCTAACAAGACCCCAGAGTTTGGGTTAGTGGATGAAAATGCAATGTATACTCAGCGCTTAGCAATACTTTGTTTGGCTCTCTTTGGATGGAGACAAAGAAGTTTTTGTAGACAGGGAGCAAGAAAACAAAACATAGCTGAGTTAATGTTCTCACTATATTGCCTTCCCTCTCTCTGTGGAACTTTGAACCAGATTGTTTGGGTTTCCGAATTGGCTGGTTTGTACAAATTTATTGAGGGAAATGGTGGGGAGGCGAAAAGAGCTGGAGGTGATATTAAAAAGATTATTCTTACCTGAAGCACAGGGGCATGCTGTATAAAATGTGGAAGAAAGCAATAAATCTTTCAATATACTCTAGATCTCTACCCGAAAAGGGGAAACAAGATTATTTCTTTTGGATTTCCCTGTGACATTAGTCTAAATATATTTGGGACTAACATGAATGCATTTATTCAATGTAGGTATGCGGCTGTTGTTTCAACAGCACAACTTCCAAATGTGTTTTTATGTCTCTCAGAGGATTAAGCCCATACCAACGTTGTTAATCCCCTGACTTTTCCTCTGGTGCCACCAATTGGTAAAAAATTTCACTCATCTGGTGAAATATATCTATACATCTACTCGATCAGCCTGTTTGCCTGAAAAGGCGTACGAATGACACAATAATGCGCAACGCATTTAACGTACAATAAGAATGCCTTTCTTGCTTTTGGTATGTCATTTGTACATCATGTAGTCTGTACTGACTGCAATGTAAAGGCATCTGCGTAAATTGAGGCTAGTGTTTTGTTTTGTAAGTCAGGTTAGTGACGTTTATGACGTGCTTTTTAGTGACGTTTGTGACGCGTTTTTTAGTGATGTTTGTGACTAGTTTCTTGAACTTATGTTACATGGTTTCTGTACATATTGTACTTAGATTACTTACTTATTTTAAGCCCAACTGTGATGTTTTCCTAAACCTAACTAAGTGGTTTTGTTACCTAAACCTAACTGCGGATGTTACCGTAGTTTTGTTGCATGGTGTACAAATAACACGCAAAAACCCTAAAATGCGTCCTCTTGACATGTGGAATGTCCTTGTAATGTCATGCTATTTATTCGCCTTCCTGTGAGACCCAGTTGACTAGATGTAGCATAGAATATCCAAGAATTGGTTTATGACCAAATTCATTCAAAACCAATAACATTCCCATCAGCCTCAGCTGTAGGCTACTTTGTGTTAAGTGATAATTAGCAAATGCTAGCATGCTAACACGCTAAAATAAAATGGTTAACATGGTAAACATTGTGCCTGCTAAACACCAGCATGTTACCACATAATTATGAGAACATTAGCAAGAAGATGTTAGCATTTAGCTGAAAGCGCTGCTGTGCCTAAGTAGCCTACAGCACTACTAGCATGACTATAGACTCTTATGCTGTGGACATGCTACAATTAAAGCCGGTGACATGAACCTACAAACTGACGCTTGACACGGCGCTGTGGGACGGGTGTGACGCACCATAAATAAAGCTGAGCTGGTCTCAACTTTTTTCAGCGTTCCAATGATGCGGTGAAGCATCAACCAATCATATATTTTTGTTTCTCCGTCTAAAAAATGCCGTTAGCCAGTTTCCAGTGCTATTTAATGACATAACTACTCACTAACAATGTAGCTAGCCACATTTACCATTTTGTTGCTTTTGTTGCTTAAATGCCATGTTTTAAATGTTCAAATTCTATACAGTAGTTAGCATCTCCAATCTGAAAATGAGTTGCACTGAAATAGTCATATTTAATAGAGTGATAGAGAGCCTAAGTCACGCCCCTTCCGGTGGAACCCATGGGACCTTATTTCGGAAAAAATATGAACTGTAGTTAATGGCAAGAGACAGTTATTTTTTTTATCCTGTTTGGACTGCGCCCAAACCCACGACGCTCTGTGACTTTCTTTACTTGCAAAAATGTTTTAAATTGACAAACATCATATGTGTGATTCATAGTGTAAATCAAATGGGATCAAAAAATTATTCGTCTCTCTCTCCATTGACTACCGTTCATATTTCTTCCGAAATGGGGTCCACCGGAAGGGGCGGGACATAGGCTTTCTATATATCTTCCAAGAAAACAGGAGAGTGGAAAAGAAAGACAAAAACATAATTCAACCAGAAATTATAGGAAAGGTAGAACACTTATTTACTGAATCAGAAAGTTTATTAAGTCTGTTGTGTATAGTTGGCCAGTAAACAAGCGCCGCTTCTGCTTGTTTTAGCAGGCTACGTTGGTGGGGAGCTAATGAATTGAAAGAACTCAGTTGGGCTGAGTTTCTTTGGCAAAGCAGAGAGAACTCCAACGGAACACAAACACACACACAGCGGTGAGCACAGAGGACCTTGGCTGTATATTAAAGGATCAGAGACAAAGTCATGCTCGCTGCAGCACTCTGCAGTGTAAGAGCAGGGAAAGATACACAGAGACGGAGAGTGGGAGGAGGATGAAAAAAACAAAATCCGGCACTTTAATTTGCAGGCCCTCTCAAACAAAGCGTGGCTTAATAAATTGGAAATGGTATCATCCACAGAGGAGCACGGCCGCATGTACAGCAGAGCCTTGACGTGATGGAAAGCATAGCCATCTCTGCACAGCGTAGCTCGGACCAGCATGCCACTGCTGGACTACAAATGAGATGTGGAATCTGTTATGTTTGAAAAATTTGCCAGACAAGAAAAAACAAGAGAAACACAAAGAAAGTACGAGTGTAGGCCTGCTGTATGCGTAGCTGCATGTACATGAGCACGCATGAGATTTGAAGTTGTACCAATGTGTATCAACTTTTTTCTCTGTACTCACCATGCTAAAAAAAACACGCCTAACACAGTGGGGTACTGTACATATGAATTTATTTAGCATTTTTGGCCTGGAGCCCAAATAAAGAAAAACTCTCAACCGGTGCCCCGCAGTCATACTGCTGCTCGCTGGCATTGACAAGCATCAGGCCCCATTTTGGCTCATGATCCAGCAGCAAAGATACCCAGTGGGTCTGTATTTACTCTTCACTTATTGCTTCATTCAGTCTTTCCCTGCAAAAGGTCAGCCAGCAATAATCAATCAAACATCCAGTCAATCAATCAATATGTTTGGTATCAAAGGTTTGTGTACCACCTCAGAGAGTTAGAGGAGACTATAAGTCAGTTCTAAAAACAGAATAAATATAGAATTTTTTTTTTTTTTTTAGGAAAAGCAGCACATGGTGCATGCAGTCTCAAATCCAGCATTCAGAAGTGTAGACTTTCTCCAAAGCTTGATACAAAGTCAATTCAGTTTCTCTGAATAATCCATCGAAATGATTTTTCTTTGAAGTTATTTTTCAGTCACATTGAGGTTCCAGCTTTCAGCAAATGTTCGTTGTTTTGTATGAAGAATATCACATTTTTACTTGTTTTCTTTCTTTCTTCAATTGTGATTTACATTGTAAACAAACATATATGTTGTGATGGCATGTCTTGATAAATAGAATAACATGAAGCAATAAGAGGTTGATTTTGAGGTAATGGCTTCATATTATATAAATACTTGTTTTTCAGTGCTGGATTCAGGCACAACACTCAATTGTAGGTCAAATAGCAACCCAATATTGTGCCAAAGCGTGTAATAGACCCGCCTGTCCACCAGAGGATAGCGTGTCAGTGTCGCGTTTTACCTCACCAAGGCATGAATAGTACACACATGTATAGAGGCGAAGTCCCGTCCCTTGCGATGGACCACCATGGGACCTTATTTCGGAATAAAATATGAACGGTAGTCAACAGCGAGGGACAAATATTTTTTTGATCCCGTTTGAATTGCTCCATGTATCACACATACTATTTGTCAATTTAAAAGATAATTTTGCAAGTCAAGAAAGTTGCTGTTTGTTGTAAAACTGTTGAAGTATCAGACTGTGAAAATACGTAATTAGAAAGACTACACACCCAAAAGTCGCGTAAGTGACGTCTCTCTGCCTGTGTGTTTCCTACTAGGATGTACTCAAATGAGCAACAGGTCTGACTCGTAATTTTGCTTACCGTCTGATAAAAAGATCAGGAGTCACTGGATAAAACACATCAGGTAAGATAATATTTCATTTGTGCATGAAACATAGCTAAGTTAGCTAGCTAGCTAGTGTGGTAACGTATATTGTGCGAGACAAGAGATGTGGTTCACTGTGCGGTTTCACACAAAACTAAATGATCCTACCACAAACCAACAACAAACTGCAACTTTTTTGACTTGCAAAATTATGTTTTAAATTGACAAACATCATATGTGTGATTCCTGGCACAATTCAAACAGGATCAAAAAAATATTTGTCTCTCGTCATTGACTACCATTCATATTTTTTCTGAAATAAGGTCCCATGGTGGTCTACCGGAGGGGGTGGGACTTCGCCTCTCAATGAAGATGCAGTACCAACAGGGGCAACAAAACCAACTTAGGTTTAGGAAAAACGTCATGGTTGGCATTAAAATTACTACATAAACTAAGTAAAACATGCACAGAAACAGCGTAACATAAAAAACACGTCACTAACGTAACTTTCAAAACAAAGCACCGGTCTCAAACACCAGTCTCCTGGTTAAAAGTCATGTGTTTCTTGGACCCATCCACCTCCCCTCCCACCCTACGTTACTAGCTCCAAGCGTAGCATATTTATGTGGTTGCATTTACAGACCACATGGCATAACAAATGACACGCCAAAAGCAAGAATGTCATTTTTACGGGCATTATACTGCAAAGATATCATATGACATAATTACATGAATTTTTAACATTAATTGAACATCATGAACTAAACAATAACTGGCTTTATAAGGGTAATCACACCGCATAGATAAGTTAACAGCACTGTGACATTTCTCTTTTCTTCCTTAATGTATTTCCTGTTGGGACAGGATGTTAGTGCAGGATGTAATACAGCGATCAGCAGTGACAGATTGGTTATCAGAAGGATTGGGGTAATTCCTGGTGGGCTGGTTTTGTTTCAGGCTGATTACTGTGGACTTAACTGAGTAACGACACTGTGTCTCGCTGTAGCCTGAGCTGATAGAGCTGTGTGCAGGCTCTCTGCCGTCACATACAAACACACTCAGTCTCAGACACACTCTGTTAACGTCCAAACCATGATGGGAATAGGGGAGTTAGTAAGCAAATCCTCCCGAACCCTTCCCCTCCTATCTTCACCATGAAGCCTTGAGAGCGGCAGTATAATACACTTAGGATAGAGAGCAAAAGAGAAAATGGATAAAAAATAAATAGAGCAGAGTGTAAGGAAGTGTTCACTGGACTTAACAAGAGACCACATTGTACCATCATAAAACTCATCTCTTATTTCTTACTCCACAGAAACTCTTTTAAACTGTGTAAACACTGCAGGGTCTGTTGCACATCTCAAGCAAAGAACCCATAAAAACATATACTTATTTAGTTTAAAAAAGAAATATTTTAAGGTCAAAGTTTTAGACGTCTTCCTTTAATTATTCTCAAACTGTAACCAGGAAATTGGTACATTGCTGAGTTAGGCTACAGCAAAGAACAAGCATGAAAAAGCTTTGAAAAAAAACTACCTTTTTTAAAGTGGATAGCATGGCCAGGACGTGATCTGAAACTGTGCAATTAAATAATACTTTTGATGTTAACATTGAAATCTGAGGAAAGTACTAGTTCATTTTTTGGTTTTCTGTGCTGCATGGTTGCTTCTCGCTGGTCTGACCAACAACGATGACTAATAGGCTATAGATGAACAATTTGCTGAAAATAGTATTACAACGTAAGATTAGAAGAATGTCTGTGTAGTATCGTGAATTTGGGTACATACATACATACATACATACATACATACATACAAACATACATATATACATACAGTACATGTAGTATGCCCGAGGTTCCCGGGGACCTCCATGTCGCCGACACCGCCGTCTTTGCCAGGCAATGGTGGCACACAGAGCCTCAGAGAGCCGGGGATGAGAGCAGGCGGGCGGGTGGGTGTCATATCCGCGCCGAGCACAAGAACAAAAACTATGTCAGTATGATATTAACATCCAAAACACGAGATTCACTTTCAGTGGTTTCTGTGACATGAGGAAGACTTTTAAAATACTAATGTTTAAAAACTACAAAAACGGCGGATATACACTGTAGGGCCGCAGCCCCACCTAGTGTAAAAGTCAGGCCACGCCACACAAAAGTTATTCTTCATTTTTCGTACGTTTTCCTACAAATGTCCAGCAACACGTGACAATTTCCGCTCGTTACATGTATACAGTCTTTTTCAAAATAAACTTCCATCTTCACAGGAAATAACTAGGTTTGGGCAACGAAACTACTTGGTTAGGTTTAGGAAAAGATTGTGGTTTGGATTATAATGACAGAACTGGCGTTACTTAAGTATGGAAGTTATGGGAAAAATAAATCAACGTTGACTTCTGGTTTCCCGTGCAGTACGAACAGGTGAAAGTCCGGTGTTTTTTGACCCACCCAACCACACAACCTTCTCCCTATGCTGTGTTTGTTGCCCTTTATACTTCCTGGTTCAGGATTACGTGGATTATATACACGAAATTATTTTGTGGGATATATACGAATTATAGTGCATTACTTTCCATAGGAATAGCTACTGACAGTGTATGAGAACAGCCTGAATTAATACATGCAGGTTTAACTAAACACTTCTGTATTTTCTGTCAGAGGATGTGTAAAATGTTGCACTGAATTAATAACTGCAAAATAAAATGAAGTGCTATGGCCCGTTCTACATTTAAAACAGGACAGATGTTGTTGTCAGATGTCAGGTTATTTGTGTGTGCGATGTGTTTAGATCTGAGTTTGTGTGCCTGCTTACATGTTAGTGTATACTGCAGTTTCTTGTTGGCCCAGACCTGCAGCTCCTCTAACCTCTCAGCCATGAAATAATTTATTAATGGACCCATGAAGCAGAAGGAAGACCGGGCCAATTAATACTGAGAAACAAAGCTGGCCTGTGGGAGAATGAGGGAAGGCGTTGAGGTCAAGGTGTGTGTTTGTGTGTGGGGGGGTGGGAGGAAGTGCAGCAAAGTGGAGAAGGGAGAGGAAAGAAGAAGAAGGAGAGAGGCACAAACAAAGCAGTGGAGGAACACTGTAAAAGAGGTAATGAAAAGTAAAGCGAGGGAGCAGAAAGGATGCCAGGAGAGAGGAAGGGAGGGAAAAAACTGGCACAGGTTAGACGGAGAACAAGAGGGGATAAAAGACAGAAGGATTTAGGTACTTTACACTGTAAACCAGGGATGTCTGGAGAGAAAGAGACATGAATATGATTAATCAGTCACTAATAAATATATTCTGTGTCTTGTTAGGTGAAAACCTGGCTATGTGTGTTTGTGCTATAGGCTGTTGTGTCTTTGTTTTTAAAAGAAATCCCTTGGGGGAATAAAGTGAGACTGAAAAGGTGGCTGATACTACAACTAATGACAGTTCTCAGCCCATTGTCATTCCCAGGGCATCGAATACCAATGCTTTGTTATGGCCGTTGGCGGTCGCCGGTATGCGATGCACCGGACGTTCCATTAACTACACTACAACGTGTTGTGGTGACGTAGTTAAAAAGCGAAAGAGACACACCACATCACTGTCACTTTGCAATCTGTTAGTTTGTGTCCCGTTTTTGCAACGTCAAGTCACATTTCTCCGTACAAACAGAGTAATTCTAAGACCAACCATGTTGTATTTTCCTAAACCTAACTAAGTGGTTCTGTTGCCTAATAATAAACAAGTGTTTTTGTTTAATTCACAACATTAAGCATGTGTTTACTAAGACCGAAAAGGGACGTCGAGGGGTCTGACAAAGCATCAGTATGTGACGAGATGGGAAGTTTTTATTTTCAACTCCGAACAAATGAGCTGATTGTGGATTACAGGAAAAGACAGGGAGAAGGACACACACCCAACGGGACTATGGTGGAGACAGTCAGCAGCTTCAGGTTCCTCAGGGTTCACATCAGCAAGGACCTGACCTGGACTCATCACATAGACACCATCACCAAGACGGCAAGACAGCGGCTCTTCTTCCTCCGCAGGCTGAGGAGGTTCAACATGGACTCCAGGATACTCTGCAACTTCTACATCGAGAGTATCCTGCATCACGGCCTGGTATGGCAGTTGCACAGCCCTCAACAGTAAGACAGAGGGTAGCGAAAACTGTACAGCACATCACTAGGATGGAGCTGCCATCCACGGAAGACCTTTACACCCAGCAGTGCAGGAAGAAGGCCGACAGAATTATTACAGAACCCAACCACCCCAGCCACAAACTGTTCTGCCTGCTGCCATCTGGGAGACGGTATTGCAGCATCCGGTCCCGCACAACCAGGCTCAGGGACAGCTTCATTACGTCTCTATACATCCCTGTTTACACCTCTGTATATATTTATTGCTTCTCATCATGCATAATGATACTACATCCCGTTTACATTCAGCTTATCCATTTGAAATACTGTTATTTTAAACCTGCAGTAGGCCATATGTTTTTGGCATCATTGGGTAAAAAAATCCATAATAACCTTACAGCATATTGTAATTCAAGTGTTCTGAGAGAAAACTAGACTTCTGCTCCTCCTCATGGCTTTGTTTTCAGGCTTTAAAACATCTAGCCCGTGACGGGAGACTTTGACCAATCACAGGTCATTTCAGAGAGAGAGCGTTCCTATTGGCTGTTCACAAACCCGCTTCGGTCGGATCACAAACTTTCTCATTTTATAGCTAAGGAGTACACTACAAGATGTTTCTGAAAACATTTTATTACATTTTTAATGAGCATTGTTGAAGGGTACCTGAGACCAAAGATTTTCATTGTCAATGACTGCTTGCTGTAATTGTTGTGCCTATGACGCACAAACAAACCTGAAACAAGTGCAGTTTATGGCTCAATCTGGGATTGAAGTTCAGTCTGTCTTTCACTGTCTGTACTGTTGTTTCATACATTGTTCCTTCTGTAATGGCACTACAATGCTTTGCTTTGACATTCATCTAAAAGGGAAGCCTCTGAGCATTTCGGTTTGATTTCAGGTTCTATACTCTGATATCATAAAAATATTCTGAATAACATGAGAAAGCAACTGTCCTTTTATTCTTCAGTGGGTGCATTCACTTTAGCCTATAGGGCCGATTTGTAAAATGGCATTAATTTGTTAAAAGGCTCACATTCCTCAAGCAATTCTCTCTCCAGCCCTTGAAAACACATTTGTAATTCTTTCCTTCCCCTCTCCGAGTCCTTTATTAGGGGACCAAATAGCATTCGGTGAACACTGATTTGTATTCCTTCAGCTCTAATTAAATTTGCTCTGGTAATACAAAAGAGAAAGCCCATCAACAAATAACTGCAAAACAAACAAGAGGGGCGCATGCATAAAACAAGACGAACAAACCTGCTTTGGGGCTGATTGGGTTCAGATGTGCTTGATAAAAAACAACTTTGCATGCTGAAAATTAGTAAATGAAGAGGTTCGATTCAAATTTGTTTCATGTTTGTTTTTTTTCTACCACTTGCTGTCATGTTCATTCAACACAAGGGCGGAAATGTAGATAATGTTGCTAACAAGCAGGATGACTACAGAGTACAAATTGAATTACCTTTGTAATTTGGTACATTTTCCTCAGGTTACCGCCCAATTCTTTATTAGTGAAACCCACACTCAGCAATCATTACCTATTGTATCGTAGGAGGAAGTTCTTTTTTTTTTTAAAACCAAAATTATCCTATTCACAGGGTACTTAATGGAGTGATGAGTGTAGAATGGATGCTTGTCTCAGCTGTATGACATTACTGACTCAATCATCAAATCCCTAACACAGACTGATTTTGAGACATTTAACCCTTTGCTAACAAAAAGAGGGTTATATTCTTTCATCAGACAATCTACTGAAATTTGTGACTTTGTTCTGGTGCCTTATAGTTATACAGCATACCGGATACAGTTTGACCTTTGTTACCATGAATCTGGGCACAAGCACAAATACACAAATATAATAGCTTGTTGCGAAAGAGGCTAAATAACTCTCCAAACTTGCGCAAAATTTTGGCGAGGAAAAACTGTCATGGACATTTTCAAAGGGGTCCCTTGACCTCTGACCTCAAGATATTTTAATGAAAATGGGTTTTATGGGTACCCACGAGTCTCCCCTTTACAGATATGCCCACTTTATGGTAATCATATGCAGTTTTGGGCAAGTCATAGTCAAGTCAGCACACTGACACACTGACAGCTGTTGTTGCCTGTTGGGCTTGAGTTTGCCATGTTATGATTTGAGCATATTTTTCATGCTAAATGCAGAACCTGTGAGGGTTTCTAGACAATATTTTTCATTGTTTTGTGTTGTTAATTGATTTCCAATAATAAATATACATATTCATTTGCGTAAAGCAAGCATATTTGCCCACTCCCATGTAGATTAGAGTATTAAATACTTGATAAATCTCTTTTTAAGGTACATTTTGAACGGATGAAAAATGTGTGATTAATTTGCTTTAATCGATTGACATCCCTAATATATATACAAAAAAAAGCAGCAGATTCTCATAACAAAAACAACTAATCCATGAACATAGAACAGACCAGCTTCGTTCCCACTAAGATATGAATGACTAAAATGAATACCAAAATCCAGTTGCATCACGCTCAATGACACAGCTTCACCACAGGGTTGTTCCGAGCTAAATTACCAAAACTGGCACAAACAGACAAAAAAAAATTGGCAATTTACCGCATTTGAATTTCTACCGCCCTTTTGCCAGCATGAAAATAGAGCCCCTCATCTCTTTTACTTCCTTTATTTTGTCAATTACCTTCAGCCCCTTTACTAATAGACTTACTACTACTCAACCACAGCTAATGGAGACTTCATCAGAGCTCACGCTGACAAATCTGAGCTCAAGTCTGCCTGAGAGAGCCTCAGCTGGACCGGTGCTCGGTGGGATTCATTTGATCTCATTCTGCATCTCACTGGTGGACATGAGGAGGAGAAAGTGGTCTCCATTAGGATGAAGCAGAAAATGAAGAGGACTCAGACCTACAGCATGCTCTGTCAGTACGTATACACAGAGGTATAGGGGGACACTTGAAAGAAATGTGTGTGAGTGCACTTAGGAGTAATGTAGTTCTTTACAACTGCAACAACTTTTGTGCCATACAGACAAAGAACAAGTGCTTACAGGTACCAGTTTGCATTGCACATTAATGGTCTCAGCCTCAGACCCTCAACACCATCTGGTTGTAAATGTAACCTCCTTTATCTCCACCACTTCCTGAACTCAAGAATTTCTGCTTACTTGACAAATGTGACACAACTGAGCTTGGTTTTATTGCCTATAAATCAGTGATGTGTGGTCGGGGAAGGCAGTGCTTCACCAAAGCTAAAAAAGAAATGATTACAAGATAGTTGTATTTATTGATCATTTCTTCTTTATTCATAATTCATTATTTTATGGATTGTATTTATTTATTTTATTAAAAATTTCCATTATTCATAATTTGTATCAGGATTACGCATACTCCAGTAAAACTAGTCAGAATAGTATAGCGTGCTCCTTTTGCCATTTGCTCCTAAAAATACCTTTCCTGACCTGAATGCAGCTGAATACAGAAAGTTCAAGACCATGAGCGCTGAGGTCAAAGCCCCCTGGGAGAGCGCCTGGCTTTGCAGCAAAGTGGTAACCGCTTATTGGCCAAACCGTGGAATTACAACATCCGTGTCTGCCACATCTGTGACAAAGGACATCCCAATTGCGTGCATACTGCATGCAACAGTACATTGCAAGGGCAGCTGCAGTACGTACTGAAGTGAAAAAGAAAAACGTTAGATTTGGAACACAGCCTATGTTTGTGCTGTGGAAAAGGAACAGTGACAAGTGTTAAAACTGTGGAGTTAAAGAAAATGTTGAATGTATTCTCTTGCACTGTAACATGGTATAAAGCAGAAAGACAAAGATTGCATGATAAAGTCAGAGCGGCTGGAGAGGAATGGGATCTGGTTGGAATAATGTAAACAGGAAGAGCAGGAATAGAACTTGCCAGGACAACACTTTTTTCCTTTTTCAACAACTCAGGGTTGGTGTACAACAGGGGTGTCAGACATACAGCTTGAGGGCCAGAAGCGGCCCGCCAAAGGGTCCAATCGGGCCCACTGGATGACTTTGCAAAGTGTGAAAATTGCAGTGGAGTCATTAATTCAAATTTTTTAATAAAATGTAGGCCTTCTGCTATTCCTATTTGTCCACTGAGAGTTGCGCTGTCCTAATAAGAGTAGTAGGCTCTATGCTGGATATTATTGATCCCACGAGTTAAATGGGAAGTTAGTGTGCTTGGTGTGTTCACAGCACCTTTCAGTGCTCAAGGAATATAATATTCGGCGCCACTATCAGACTCATCATGGCGAAAAATACAAGAACTTGCAAAGACAACTCAGAACTGTTCATCAATGTTTTCAGAATGTACTTTTACTTCTTTACACTAAAAAAGGGAACATTTTGAGGTGTTTTTATTTATAGGTTATTATGCAATGGTTTTACTGATCCAGCCCACTTGAGATCATATTGGGCTGCAAGTGGCCCATGCATACTTTTCAACCCTCCCTGGGAGACTACCGTTGCTCATTGAAAATTTTCACACCTTTTCCTTTTCGTTATCACAACCTGTTTATGGCACTGTAAAGCGTGTATGAAGCTCAACTGTTTCCACCCAGACAACAATACAGCTACACCAAATGTAGTTTCTTTTTTTGTGCCTTTTCTTTGCATTCCCTATACTTTTTTTGTACATGTCTTTTGTTGAAATAAAGTTCTGAGAAAAAGAAAAAAGAAAAAGAAGCAGAAGAAGAACGTCACGTGACGTCATCCACTCCCTCTCGGCTCTGCTCGGCTCGGGTCGGCGCCTAGCAGCTAGACTAGCAGCTAGCACGGCTAGCTTAATGGCTGCTGTCAGCTTGGATATTTCTAACTTTAAAAGATGTTCAACACTGACTCATGAAGAAAAAATAGCTGTGGTCGCTAATAGTAAACAACACTTGACCTGCTACACGGACTGTTCAAACAGAGTGGGACTAAAAGAAGGACTAGCTAACTTTATGTGGTTACCTTAGCAACCTTGTTTCTCTCCATGGTTACTCTTCTCCAGCAGCGACAGCAGGTGGATGAAGCGGGATACTGTGACCTGGACAATTTACCAAGAGCTCTGCTGAAGCAAAATATAAAGGTAAAGAAAACAGGGAACTTACCGTAGCTTTGGTCTCCAGGGCCAGAGTCTCTGCTCCACTGCTCCTCTGCCTGCCTGCTTGTCTTCACTCAGCTTGCTCCACCTCATGTGCATGCGCGCACACTACACACTGCAGAAGAGTTAGTAGCTCTGAGAATATCTAGTGAATGTACAGTGGACGTTTGTGCAGAAATAACTGCTGCACCTCCTCCAGACCAACAGAGGTTTCCCGTGTCTTGTGAAGAGACTGGGCTCCACAGCGAAAAATGTTATCGTCTCTGACCGCGTGCCGGTGTCTCCCTCGGCGGGAGGCTGAAGCAGGAAAAGCCAACACTAGGATCAGCATTGATTCATGGAGAGACCTTCGTCTGGTCAGTTAACATTACTGCCAAGCAGGTGAAATATAGAGTGATATTGTGGTTTTAGCTGACATGTGTCGCCTCACTGTGTTGGGCAATGCTCGTTCATGTCTATTTAGAGCAAGCAATTGCGAGCACCATATAGCACCTTCCTCATACGCGCTCTTACTTTGTAAATGGCAACTTCCGGTCGCATAAGATGAAAAAAACAGGTGTTTTTTTGTCTCTGTCTTCTAGTGATTTTATTTTTTGTTTTTAGAAATAGAAAATGAAAATCAAACCGATTTTTAAGTTTACTTCATCCCTTTTTGACCCCAATAAAGAATAACATCTTGTATTTCAATATTAATTTTTGTATTTTAAAACAAAAATCAAATAACCACAAATTTCTTTGTTTTTTAATATCCATTTGTGAAAGGAAAATTGAATGACCAAAAGATACACTGACCAGTTAGCCACACATTCCTCCACCGTGTTTACCAGAACATCAAATCGGATCCAGGATGATTTAATTGAAGCCAGAGAGGTTTTCAGAAGTCATATATATAAATGACATACAAGCAGCATTCGTCGTTGCATTACATTACTGTTTTTGACAGACAATGATCTGCAGGAGACTGTACCGGAGGCCACAAAACTAAGCTGGTCTTGACTACCTTCTGTGGAGATGACCTCTCCAGGGTTAAAGCACATAAAGACCTACAGCCATAACAGAATGGAGCAGAACAGGCTTTCGTCCTTGGTTCATATTTCCATTGAAAAGGAGGAATACATGGAGGACTTTTACAACAAAAAATCTTTGTCCAGATGGATAGGTGCACTTCATCTACAAAAAAAAGTAAGTTCTTTCTTTCTTTAAAAAAAAAAAATACAATAAAATGAATAAATGAATATATAGTAGGGCTGTACTTACAGAAATAATACCAAATAGTTTGAAGCTTCATTCATAACGTTGACTTTCTAATTATTATTGTTAAACACTTAAAGAAACCCTAAACCTAGCACCTTCAAAGCTTCATTCAGAAACCTCAGTAGACGTTTTGAATGTAAAAAATGATTTTGGTATGGCCCTAATATATAGAATTTATTTATTTGACTTTCTCAAACCCATCTATTGGTTTATGCTGTCTGATTTTAGGCTACTGGTGCGCTGACATCAATGTTTCTCTCTTTTCTTTATCCTGGTGCGCCGTCGCCAGACTCTCATTGTGTGGTTATCGGTGTGCTTTTGCGCATTTTATAGGAGTGGATACGCAGTTTTCTACTGGCTGACTGACACCAAGATTTCTCTCTCTTTCTTTACCCTGGTGCGCCGTCACCAGATGCTCATTGTGTGCGTGCTTGTTATTACTAAAACTTGTAATGTCTACTACTAATGTAGAATATATTTTAGACTACAATTTTACCATGTGTAATGTAGGGATATCCATATGTCACATTAGTCACTGCCTACCCAGGCAAAGTTTTCACCGCTACAAATATCCCACTTGCACAAGTTACAACCGTCTTTGCTTTCGTCTCTTTGCTCCACATGTCTCCTCTCATCTCCAGTCCCTCCCTCAGTTAAACATCTATCCTTCCTTCCTTTCTATTCTTCTTCCCGGCTCTCATTTCCTTTACTTCCCTCTCCTCTTCATCTACCGCACTATACGAGCTAATCAGTGTCTAATCTCACTTTTAATTCTCTTCCTATTAACCTCTTGATATCGTTTGTTGTACCATTACCCCTCCACACACACACGCTTAAATTACCTTCAGAGCTAGAGTGCGGTTTATTTCTACATCATGACAGAGATATGCTGAGTTAATTACAGGGAGCAAATGAACGTCACAGCAAAGGGAGGAGGCGATGGGAGGGAATGAGTGGATATGTTAGATGTGTTTTTTATAATACCAGTATTGGAGCCAATTAATTTTAATGTTTGTCAAACACATTGTTTTACTTATTTTATTAAAATCAAGGAAATGTTGTTCCAATGTTGAAAAAAACATACACATTGTAGCCAGGTCTTTCATTTTCAGTTTTCAGTTTTCTATATTGTTCAGCTGGTCATTCTAACAAAATATCCACATTTTAATAAACACATGTTTTATACATGATAAATATATTATTTCTTTGATTAATCTCCAAAATGCTGCATGCACACATATCAACCCATTGCATTCTTGACTCCAAATGAGAGTTACAATGGTTCAACTTGCAGACATAAGATGCTTTTTGTAAATCTTTGTCAGACATGTTTGTCAGTATCCTTTGTTGTAACTGTGTGTTACAGAGTCAGGTGGGTTGGGAGGAGCAGGTAAGTTTTAATAACTTTACCACGCTCTATAGTAGGACTGTGCAATTAATCAAATTTCAGTTACGATTTTGGCTTCCAACGATTAAGAAAACAAGGTAATTGATATTAAACGATTATTGTGCCGCAATAAACGATTATTGTGCCGCATTTCATTTTGCAATGGCGCTTTTGTTTTATCTTGTGTTATAAATTCAAGCATCCCTTTCTTTTACAGTGGTGTGCTTTCGTCTCGCTCGGTGCGGGACGATCCCCTTGTGAGAACTCTCCCCGGTGCTAGCTGGCCCTCGCCTGGTGTATTTCCTTCGTATCGTGCTAAACTCGTGCTAAACTCTAAGTCCAATAAAATGTGGTGGATTTTGTTTACATCCCTCTTTTAACTGTACACCTCTCAAATGTTCAGTTTAACTGGGAAATACGGCACAGTGCAGAAGATACAGTAAAGACACTCAAACTTTCATTTCACTGGGATTTTAAATAGCCTGCCTACCAGCTCAATAAACAGACAATATTTGACCAGAATTTTTCCCATTGTTCTGGATGTTGAAATCCTCCAGGACAGATGGACTGGCACCACAACGGAAACGTTGAATCAGAAGCGCACAGACTGCATGCCAGACTAACCCCGCAGCATGTTGACATGTTGCTATTTCTGAATAAAAACCAGTAGGCCTAGACAAGCTCTACGCTATTATGAAAAAAACAAAGAAGAAAACATTTGGTGTATTGGCAATTTTTTAATGGGTCACAGACATTCGTACATTCTAAATAGTATATTTTAATCTGATGGATTATCGAAGGTCGGCTATCAGTCAGATATTTTTTTTCTAAATTAGCATCCCTATACAGAATGTTAGAAAACAGACAACAGACATATGGCGTGAGTAACAAGTGTTCAAAGTCAACATTTAGTTCACATACCGCAGGTACATCAGGTAGTCTCAAGCCATGCGAGCCACAAGTGCATCACGCACATCAATCCACAATAACTCCAAAACGGCCACATCCTCTGCTCACTATCACTTGCACTGGCTATGCTTTGCCTTGATTTACAAAAACAGGGGCAGAGTCTATGCCAAAGCTTCTTTACCCTTAAAACAAAAGTAAACTGAAGTTTTAATATATTGTGTTATTGGCCATGTCGTGACTCCAAAAAGTGCATTTATCAATATCAATATTTTAATTTAGTTGAAAGTGCTCTTTGTTAGCAGGTCAAATGCTTCCATGTGAATACATGAGTTCAAATAATGCGCTAAAGTGCATTTAATATCATCAGGATAATGCACATAACATTTTGAACTTGTATATTATGATTAAAAAGAAGTTAATGGTAATGGTTAAAGGCTTATAAAGATGTGAGGGCCTCCTGCAGACAAGCAAGATAAAAATAACAGTATAACTGTGAATTATAGTCAATGTTGTGCTCTTGCTTCTTTGTTATGGCTTTCTTGCCCATTAGCCCTGTTAGGAATGAAATACAGAAGGAGCTAGCTGACTCTCCTCTCAGGATAATTACTGATATGATGTATATAGTCACGTCTATTATGACTGAGAATTGACTTCAACTACGCAGAGGTCTGTGTTAGTTAAAACGACTCGTGCAGAAATCTTTATTGGTTGAAAGTGCTTGTGACTTGTCTAGTAGCTGAATCTTTCTGCTGATTGCTGACGAATGAAAATGGGCCTCAATATACTCACTGCTACATGTACACAGGTGTCGACATGGACATTTGAATGTAATGAAAACACAACTGTCTGTTCATCAGTAGAGTTCATTTAACAAACTGGAGAGATGTGAGTATTTGTGTTGTTCCGGTTGATTGATTGATTTTAATTTTGTAAGACACATAACAATCCAAGTGATAACATGTTTACCTGAGTTCTTACAGCTCCACATCTTTGCTGGGCTGCAACCTGTTCACGAAGTAGAGTGATGGTGTTACCTGAATCTGAATCACTATCTGAATAACACTGTTTTTACACCTGTGACTCTGAATACCATGCATAATTAAAGAATGTTTTTAGAAATCCACTACTGGTTTGAGCTCAAAGATAGCAGAAACTTGGCATGGCTGAATTCAGAGGGGTCATATTATGTCCATGAAGCAGCTTATTGCTTTTTAGTATTGGGAAGAGCTTCAGGCAATAAAGCCCTATGTGCAACGCAGTGCAATAAGCATAGATCAATTTACAAAGAGCTAGAGTTTTGCTCCATAGACTGATACTCAACAGATATACAAGACTTAAGCTCTTTATGTCCAATATATCTATGTATTGTCTTAACCAGTTGAGAAGTGAAAAGAATGAATACATTTAGACCCAAATAAATAAATGAAAGGCATTCGCTTGTTTATTCTCCACTAACTCAAGTAAGACCCAAAAATACTGGCTTATATTTCCACCTCCATGGTTTTACCTGAGAATTCTGATGTAGATCTATGCATTTGATGAGAAATGAATGACTTTCTTTGATGCTCTGCAGTATTGAGCTCTGCATGACTGCTGCGATCAAAACAGCTCTAATGATGGTGAAAGAAATATTGAATGTGCTTGTGTTTTTAATAATACAACTTGTCTTGTTTAAAGAATGTATTGACGAATAACTAAAAGGTGTAATGATGTAATACAATACAGACAGCTACAGAAATGATTTGATAGATTTTTATTGTTTATGGTTTCTATAGCAGTTTATTTTATATATTTCACATTGAACTAGTTTTATATACTGTACGAGGGATGCTAATTTTGAAAAAATAAATTAAAATCAAATTATTAATATTACTTTTAACCATTTAAACGGTTAATTGTTAACATCCCTATACTGTACTGTTGAGTATTCATTTAGTGTATAATATTGCATATTTTATGAGCTCATGAAATATTTCTGTAAACATACATATGGGGTAAAACAGGTAGATATGGACAAGTATAATTTTTATTTCAAGGCTGTATATGAACTATATCTTTATGTCTCTTTTTTTAGTAAACAAACCATTATATTTGTACAAACAGGACACTGACCATGAGTGTAGATGAGAATATTGTGTCAGAGAGACATTTAATTCTCCCAGCTCACATAAGCAGCAGGATATGGTCAACATTAAAACAGCTGTGGACAGAAGGAGACTACCATGTTTAGCCCTCAGAGGGGCCTATTTTCAATATATAGCTTACTTTTCTTCAGCTGAGTCAACAGTTCTGTAGAAGCACGGTGGAGGTCAATAAAAGATGCATATTTTATGTGGCCATACAACACATTTGGCTGTACGCATTTATGTTTCTTTATACATCTTTACAGTGAGCTGAAGAAGCAATAGCCCATTCTGGATTACAATTTAGTCTCAGAGGACACCATTAAAAATCTGGAGCCTAATACGCTTGCTGCGCCTGATTCTTCCCTCAGCACTTGACTGTAATTTACCTGTAAAGGTTTTAGTCTTCAAGGGGTTAACACCGGCAGTATCCTGTAATGTTCCCATCTCCATGCAAGACCTGGTATTATACATAATTAGACTTCTGATAGCTGCAGACTTTGTGGCGATAGCTGACAAGATATTTATTAACCTCATATGATGGAAACCCCTGTAGTTTTCTGCAGGGTTGTATTATTTTTACTTTTTAAACCCCAGATTAGCCGCACAACCGAAGCTTGATATGTCCAACAGCAGACACAGACCTGAAGAGACTATTCCCCTCTGTCGTCTGGGGAAAACCTTCTGCCTTATTTTCATTTCCAATGACTAGTGTTAGAGGAGGAAGCAGGACTTCAGGGAAACAAGAGGCTTAATTGGCTGAGCTGATGGCAACGCACTTAAAGTTAGAAGTGCATGAGGCATAGATCGTAGACCCGGGCCAGTTCCCAGGTGAGAGCTCTGCTGGAGGAGTTTAGAAGTCTCAGAGCAATTTGCTGTGAATGGAAAGATGAATACAAAGAGGGGGGAGAGAGAGAGCGACCGTGGATAAAGGATGGCTTACCATGTTTTCTGTCATCTATTTGCACAAAACTTCCCTCCTTCTCTTTCAAATAAATTTCCCTGTTCTGTCTAACCCTATAGCCAAACTACCGAATGGAAGATAATTAGGCCACATTGTGTGAGACAATTCCCAAAACACTAAGTACTGCAAACTCTGTGTAGTCTTGGGCATTCCCTCTTTCTTTCTCTGTCTTTCTTTCTTTCTTTGAGTTTTGAAGTGTTATTTTTGGCAAAATCTGAAATAGCATGGCAGGGCCGCCGACAATAACACTTCAGCATCCCTTCCCGGGTGGTTTCACCACACTTCACACTTCAAATCATGTGACTCAGACCACTTTAACATGTCTGCAGTGAGACCTTACAGCTCATATGTGACCTCAACAGCTCTCATGTGTCATCAAGGTGCGAATGACACACAACATTTTAAATGCCTGCTCATGCGTCATAGATGAGTTGTGAAATGTCCACAGGCAGTAGCCGAGTACGTCGAGATGAGGGTGAACGTTGACATGAATGCTCCGGAAATAACTGATTGTATATTCTTATTACTTGGTGTTAAGGGGGCTGTACATTGCTTTATTTATTTAGTAATAATTTGATGCCCCTTTTTAGTCTTTTGACCATTTTATCCTTATTTTTCTCTGCAGTTTGAGTTTTATTCTCTGTCTAAATTAGCTTTTGCTTTTATTGTCTTTTATTGTGAACTACTCCCATTGAACCACCTTGTACAAATAAATGTTTAGTGAATAAGTTATTACGATGAAATTAGTTGTCGGTTCAGCTGCTTTATGAAAACTGCTATAATGTGATTGGCATTATTTTTGCTGGTATACGGTCATAAAGCCAAGGCACTAGAAAAAATTCCAGAGGATCACCAAAGTCTTTAGGATTCATTATTCGGTATATGGGTGCTCTACAGTTGTAGCTTCGGCTTGACTGCACGTTACCGCAAAACAATAACGTTTCCTGTCCATGACAGAGTTAGCGTGCAGCTTTAGCCATCATGTCTAGCCCTGCTTTTCCTGGCAATGTGTGAAACCCAAAGTGTTTCCATACTTTACTGTATGTGTAGTGTTTACCACTTTGGATTTAAAATCTGAGGGTGCAGGTCATATGCACGTGGACCCTCTGCCATTTTCTACTTTCTGCTTGTTGTTTTGGTGACGGATACAGAACGGATATGACCTCACGTTACTCAGACTACAACAATAAAAGCGGTAATTTCCTTCTACCTCCACATAGACTCAAATTAAGCTAATATATTGATTTTGGCATTAAAAAATGTATTTCAAAATCGCAAAAAAAAAATCATGGCACAAAGGTGGATTGATTTTTTTCCCCAACCCCTTCTTAAAAATAGTTAGAAGAGTCTAGAAAACCTGTGATTGGGAGATGGCCTGTCTCACAAAGGCCATACCAATATACTAGTGTATACTGTATGCAACAAATGCCCCTATTAGATTCACTGGCTTAATCTCCTTCTGCTGGCTCTTTCAGCTATGTTTCTGTTTTCAGTTTTCTTGATTTTCAGATTCGTGCTATCAGTATTTATCAAATTTTAATGCTGGGTGGTGGCAAGGTGTTGCACAATATGTTTATACACGGGCTTGCCCTTGGCAGAGCAGACTTATGTAGAATCGCATTATGTTGTGTAAAGTCTAACCAAAAGAAACTAGTGAAATCCTGGAAGCGATTCTTCTTCTCTTCCATATTTTTGGAGAAGTCAGAGGAGGGAAAATATATCCTGCAGAATGAAGAATGAAGCACCAGTTCTTTAGCCCTTTGGTGTTTCTCCATGAGCCATGTTTCACTGTAAATAATGTTCCTCTCTCAAGTCATGAATAATAAAAAATAATATTACTTGAACTACCTTTTCCCACCGTAACACTAGTTTGTCCCTCTGGAATGTAAAAAATGAAAAGGACTGAGCGACCACTTTGTCAGCCTCAGTATTTGAATATAAATAATGATTTTGAATTTTCAGTCCACTGCTGACCACCGAGCAACTGTGGCTCTGATAACTCAGTAATAGCAACTGGTGTTGGGCTGCAGCGAAGGATTATTTTCATTGTTGATTAAGCTGTCGATTATTTTCTCAATTAATGGATTAGTTCTTTGGTTTGTAAAATATTAAAAAATGGTGAAAAATGTTGATCAGTGCTTCTCAAAGCCCAAGATGACGTCCTCAAATGTCTTTTTTTGTCCACAACTCAAAGATATTCAGTTTACTGTCATAGAGGAGTAAATAAACTAGAAAATATTATTCACATTTAAGAAGCTGGTATCAGAGAATTTTGAGGTTTTTTCTTAAAAAAATACTCAGATAAATCGATTAGCAAAATAGTTGCTGATTAATTTGATAGTTGACAACTAATCGATTAATTGTTGCAGCTCTAAGCTGATGTTGCCATTTTGAATCCCATATTTGGTATAATAACTCACAATGGACAATTAAACTGTCATTTGTTTTGACAGTAAGTCATCATCTTATTAATTATAAGCCAACTGTAATACTTTTATAGCAAACAAACCAATTACAGAGTCATACAACCTTAGTTTTTAATTATTTAGTTATTGTCATTGTTAATCTGTGTATTATACTACCTGTCACAAACCAAAATGTCTTCAGAGAAAAATGGGCTGCCAAGAGTCTGACAAGTGTTATTTATATGCGTCTTTTTATATTGCTCTGTGTTTCTTTTATACCTCGTTTTTATGTCTCATGTAAAACCCTCTGACGTGCTTTGTTGTTGAAAGGTGCTATTCAAATAAACTCTCCTTGCATGGGTGATGCGGTTCACACGTCTCGTTCTCACCTCCACGGACGTTCAGAGAAACAATTATTGACTTTATTCTGACCGTCAACTGTTTGTGTTCAGCTCCAAATACCTACCGTATCTTAGCATCCATCTACATTCATTGTGATTGTGAAGCAGCCTTTGGTCACATAGTATTGGCAGGTAGCATTTATTATTAAACCTGTTTTGGAAAGTTTTTCTCAATAATCAACAAAAACTGCAATCCAAACTCAGTTTGAAACACTTTGTGGCATTTTGTTTGCTGTCTTGCACGAATGATTTGACGAATCAGACCTTGAAAATGTTTGAATACTACTTGACTCAGGTCTGTTTAAAAAAAACAAAAAAAACACTCTTCTCCATTCGCTGTTCTCCCTCCTTCCTCCTCTCTACCTGCTGCACCATTTCTGCTTTTTCTGAAAAAGGCTTTCTAAGAAAAACTCAGTTTTTCTGTCAGCTCGTGATTCATGAGCTGGTAACTGAGCTAGTTCATGTTTGTGTGGCTGATTAATGAAAGAGTTAATGTTTGTGTGTGTGAATTTGTGTGCATGAACAAAACACAGACAGAATATACATGTAAATGGTCCTGCAGCTCATTGCTTCAATTTAAAGGCACTAACCTGATTATTTATCACCTGTTTTTTGTAAATCATTCAAAGTTGCATTTTGGCTGTACCTTCTCCCATTCTGGGATGTAATTTAGCCACTGAATGGGTTCTCCAATTGAGTTTAACTGTTTTCCAGTAAGCCAGACCAGTTTGAGTTTAACTGTTTTCCAGTAAGCCAGACCAGTTTGAGTTTAACTGTTTTCCAGTAAGCCAGACCAGTTAACCCTGCATGAAACTGTTGTAATGCTACAGTGGTACTGAGGTGGTAAATAATAGATAGACCAGGCGTTACTTGATGCCTCCCAGACATTTCAAGTGTCGGTGAAACCAGAGAACAGGAAGCAGTGAGCAATTTCTAAAGAAAACAAAATCAATCCTCTCATTCAGTATCTCCTAGCTTTTGTCAATCTGTCTCATTGAACAGCTAATGCGAGAAAGAGTCAGGAAGAATCGTTTGTCTGTTGTGTAATACAGCCAACAGTTTAATCAACTAGATTATTATTTGTTTTATTATTATAAAGACTTTTTTCAATGCATCAATGGGAAAAACCTTAAACACATCGCTGACACTGAGTTAATATGAACTTAAAGTAACTTGTTTTAGGCTTTCCCACCCCAGGAGTAGTGTTTTCATGATACTAAAAGTCTGACTTTGATACGATATCCTGCCTAAATATCTCAATGCCAATACTGAAATGATACCACGGCAGAAATCTGAAGAAATCTGAAAAAGTAATGGAATAATAGATGACAGAACATGGAAGTTAGAATTATTTATATATTAATTAAAAATGTAGTAAATTCAATAGTATGCAGTAATCTGATCTCCCCGATACTTAAGTTTGTGTGATCTCTTTGATAGTTAATTTTAAATTTGTATTGATTTTTGATAATGCACACATATTCACATTTCATCTCTATCTTATTTCTTATTTCTTATGAGTTCTCTATGTTTATATATATTTTTATTCTAAAATGAAACAACTGCAATTCCCCCAAGGATCAATAAAGTATTTCTGATTCTGATATCACTTAATTAACAGCGTTTAATAAGGCTTTTTTTGTAGTTTGAAGTTCTGTGAGTAGTTGATGAGGGAAAAGTTACTAAAATCAGGAGGACACCACAGTAACTGTAGAAAGCGCTGTGTTGTGTCAAAGTAGTGTGAAGTGCATCACTCTCGCCGGCCTGCTTTTCCTCTCCGTCCATATCACATTACTGATAAACACGGTAAAACTATACTTTAACACATGCTCTTTGGTGGATCGTGTGTTTGCCGAATTACAGGAGATGCTTAGACAGATTCAGAAAAGATGGTGAATCTAATGTTATCGGTACATTTGATTGGTAATTAGAGTCACACTGTTATATCCTTGTTTTTTTAAAGGGAGTTCTGCTGATAGAGACACTAGCTCAGAACGAGACTGTGCTGCTGGTGAGAGATTTATGACCTGCTTTAATCTTCTTTTCAACTTCACTTGTTGACTCCATCCTTCTGGTTATCACTCCAGTCTTTCCAATTTTTTGACCGCTTGCTCCCACCAGCAGCAAAGTTATAACTGCCTATCCTAATGGCGTCCTCTAAAGCAGAGCGCTGCACACACACACGGCCACGCTGTCTTTCATCGACTGACTTACAGCTCGTATTAAACTGTCATTCTTAAAGTATCAGTACTAATAAAACAGGGTATCATACCGTTTTTAACGGCAGGGTATTGCGGTACCTTTCCAGTATCTGTATATCGTGCAACACTACCCTGGAGTATATGTCTCTCTCCCCCCGATCCCATTTTTCTAGAACAACATAAGCATAGGGAACACCTCATACTGTTTCACGGTCTAGAGATCAAACATTTATCACTGAAAACATCATTTGTTGGCAAAGAAGTAAGAGTGAACTTCACAGTGGAAGAGAGTTGCTTGGATTTTTCTTTTTTTTTTTGAGCAAAACGGTGAAAAGTTAGCATCAGGAGGAGTGTTTTGCTGGTGTGTTTGTTAAGCATGTCCTGGAGCTGTAGGGAGCAGTGTACAGGGAAAACGGCGCATTATGGAAGAAGGGCGGGAGGGAAGTGGCAGAAAAGGAGGGAGGGAGATCTTTGATGAGGCCCCGGGAGTGTCTCTAATGAGAAGCGATGTGAGGGAGCTGCTTCTTTCTTCCATCACAACGGAGCTGTGCCACACTGTTATAATCAAGCCAAAGACATAACCAACGGCCTTAATTAAAAATCACAAAATCACCATTTTGCTTCGTGCCTTCTGAAACACAAACTCCGGCAGGAAATCTCTCAGAGAACATACAAAGGGGAGACAACGCTATCAAAGGCTTGTTTTCACTGTGTGATTTATACTGTAACCACCAATTGAGAGGATTTTTTATCCTGTGATGAGTCATTTAAGGATCTGTCAAGAAGGCCAATAATAATTTGTGTGATGTATCATGTAGAATAGTGAGTCTGGGTTATTTAAACAAGCGTAACTATATATGACTCATTTCAAAATAATATTTTTAGACGCAGGTTTGAAATATTGCAACAAGTCACTTGTTCTATATTGTAGAAGAGTCAGTGAAACGGATGAAATGTTTGGCTTGAGATTTTGGAAAAAAAACAAAGTGCCACCTAATTAGCTTGAGGGAAGGGAAACAAAGGCTATTTTTGGAACACGTTGCCAAATTCTAGACAACAAAAATAGTTTAAATTCCATTGAAGAAGGTGTTTATGGTGATTAAAATGGCTTAAAATGCAGAATTCTTAAATTGTGTTGTGTAATCTTTATTGCTACTGCAAGGTTGTTTTATCCAGCAGTGGAGAAACCGTGCAGTACAAAAATTGGTCATTACAGACCAAGTTAATTTAAAATTAAATGTCCATGCTCTAATCCTGTCCCCTGTGTTAATTGTTATTTTATCTTTTGTTATATGCTAAATATGTGTTTAAAAAAATGGTCTGAGCCAATCAAAAGCCAAGCACGACCTTAGCTCACTAGCGTTAGCCACCTAGCTGCTACGTTAGCACTACGGTAGCTGTTTGGCTAGAAAGACACAACAACTAACCATAATATCTCTATAAGTACATTTATGATCAAACTGACACATGTTCTATTACACAGACTCGTGGTGGTTATGGAAAGTTAAAGTTACATCTCGTCTCTCGTTCAATTCCCGAGCCTCCGGCTGCGACTGCTTCATTCAGAGCAGCTGTCAATCATGATGTTTCATCCCCTTTTATATCATCAAAAAATAAATAAAAACAATTTATCAGAAAATTAACATACTTCAGCGTGATAAAAACTACCTAAAATGACAGAAACCATCTTTAAGAAGAAAATATCTGACATGTACTTTGACTTTTAAGTTTGGCCCATGTCCCATCCGCTAACATAGAGGGGGTGGGATTTATGACCTATACTGCAGCCAGCCACCAGGGGGCGATCCAGATGTTTTGGCTTCCCTTTTGGGGAGCCGTCATGTTGTCCATCCAATCAGATGCAATTTGGGGTCCTAGCTAACCCCACCCATCATATAAATCTGCACACTGCACAGTGGGTAGCTAACAGAGCAATATCAGAGTGGATTTCAGCTGATAAAACTGTGAAAACAAACCCTCACATTTCATTTCATGCAGAACTACACATCACATTACAGAAGATACAGTGAAGGTGCTCTAACTCTCTGATTCACTTAGATTTTAAGAAGAGGACACTGACCTGAAAAATAGTTGGTCAATATGTGTCAGATAATCCTGACCAAATGGACCTTTCTGCCTGGATATAAAGATTTGATTTTGCACTGTTAAAACCGCTGTGAATCAAATCAAGCCAACGCTTCCAGAATCCATCCCTAAAAAAAATAAAATATCACTTGATAATATGTGAAAGCAAACTGCATGAGAGAGTGGAAAGATAACAGACTGTCTAAGTGTCAGGGATTTGTCAGCATTTAAACAGACAGCCCCTGCTTTCTCTCACTGTCTCCCTACCAGTCTGTCTCTCCACACACACACATGGCACATCACCACCAAACAATTTTCCAACTGACTGCACGTGTGCATGTGCTTATACGTGCAAATGTGTCTGTGTATGTTGGATATGTGTTTTGTGTTTGGAGAGATCAGAGAAAGACCTTTTGCTCTCTGCCTCAGCTGCAGTGTGACTGGCACGCTCAGATTAGCATGATTTATTTGACACTGGTAAACAATGCAGTAAATACATAAGGCTGTTCAATCAATCAGCATCCTGGTGCCCTAACCTGGCCAACTAAAGCTGTAGTGTGCGTGTGTGTGTATGTGTGTGTGCAGGCGTATCAGGCAAAAATCATTTTTAACACTGTATGAAGCTTTAAATTGTGGAAATATATATGTAACTTAGTTTAGTATGTGACATTTTTGCAGACACTTTACTTGAAACTGTTAATTAGTCATCTTCCTGTCTATGCTATGATCAGCCATGCCATTAACTGTTCATTTTTCTCAGTTAAATGGGCTCTATGTAAGAATCAAAAATTGCTTTTTAACAGTGACACCTGTGGCCATCAAGTCAAAGACCATCAACGTCCTGTTGACGCCGGTGTGCGTCGGTCAAAACAGCGAGGCGACACAAACAAGACTGAACGTGATTGACAGGCATCATGTTGATTAACGTTAGCAACATTAGCCAGCTAAAACCACAATATCACTATATATTTCACATGCTTGGCAGTAATGTTGGCTTACCTGTCCAATAGTCATTTTTCCAGGTCGTGGTCCGTTTTGATCCCCAAATCCAATCTGAGGTCGCTCCATGAATCGAAAGCCCGGCCGATGTTGATTCTAGTTTTCCCCCCCGACGTCGGCCACATTCCTGTTTTGCAAGACGGGTTTCACTTGATACAACTTTGTGCTTCTGTGGAGTTTGTTTTGGAGTCTGAGTTGTGGTGGGGGCTGGTCGTTTGTTGGCGTTAGCGGACTCCATTTATAACTGAACGTTTGCTATGGTTGCACACTGTTAGCCCTGTAGCGGAGCTGAAGAGAGTAAAGGCACTCAAAAGCGTGCATTCTTCACTCAAAAAGCAGTCTACAGGCTGATAGAGGAAACCCAGAAAGTCGCGGAAGCTCTCATTTTTGAGGTTAAGTTACAACCTGTTCACATATTGGCAATAAAAAAAATGATTAAAAAACATTTATACGTGTACAAACTTACATACAGTCCCTTTTAAGATGTGTATTATAATTTTTTAAACATCCGAGTATAGCACTCTGTCCTTGTCCCCCACAAATAAACCTATCAAGTGGGACAGATTCATTCACAGTCCACCATTATCCAAAGCGTTTGTTTGAGTTACAGCTCGCCTCGTTCTGAGTGAAAGGCTTGAAATTTATGGCCGTCTAACAACTTTGAAAATACAAGCCAGCTGAGCATTTGACAGGACCAGACAGAGTTGTTAAAAAGACTGGGGTGTGTGAAAAAACAATAGCATTCACACAGAATGAGATATGGAAGAGAAACGACATATTGGCTTAACAAACCAGTGAGCCCATTCTCTAGAAATGACTGTAGGTTAATAGCAGTTTTGCAAATGCTGCAGCAGCACATACGCCGTCACCGAAGCTATAAGGATATGAATAATGCACTAAGTGGATTAGAGTGACTTATAGTATTTGCTCAATGGTTATGTGCTTCATAGTATGATTTTCTCATTACAAGGATCCCCTTTTTTATCACAACAGTTCAACAGTCATATTAAGGTAATGGATATGAAGAAAGCAGGAAGAATAATGTACTACTGTATTATGCTGGCACTACTGTAAATTTAACAAACTGCTGGCAAGAATGCAATATGTTTATGTAGGATGAGCTGTTCAAATGAAAAGGAGGTTGAAGTGACACCAAATTGCTTTACAGTAATGTGTTAAATTAACATAAAAAGCATGTTTATTAACACAAATTTAATTGTATTAAAAAGAAAACGTATGTAACATAAATAAGAATTTGAAATCAGAAAGCATATTTAATCAGACTCACGTTTCAGCTCACGTCACACCTGGGGATTGTTAATTAAAAATCAATGCTTTAATGCAGCTTCATCAGCACACTCCATTTCACAGGCTACGTGCAGGTAGTTTGCTTAAATTTTTAATTACACCTCGCATGCTAATATGGAATATAAACCAAACATTTACCAGGAGGGACACCTTTTCATTTCACGCCGGGATGCTCTCTTGTGTTTATGAAACAAGCGAGTATGTCTGCCAGTGCATGAAACAAGGATGATGTGTGTCTCCTTACCATCAGAGCTTAATTAGCTATTTAAAAAATCTGCAAAATATCTGCTAACTGATGATGCCTTTGGCAAAGGAGTGAGAACCCATTTGTCTAACTCCAATGAGATTGGCGTTGTGTAATCGTGTTGGGACGGTACGCTCACTTATTTCACTCCTTTCTAAAATTATGAGTCATAGTGTATTTTCTGCATTAACCTGAGTATGACGCAAGTTGAAAAGACCAGGATGCAGTAAGAATCCCAAGGAATTCTTTTCATATTCAACAAATGAAAAATGTGGCACACAATTTACACCCAATACCAATGCAAAACATTGCGTGTGTTATTAGTGAAGCAAAAAGTAATTGTGTGGAGGTCGGGGTGGTGAATAGAGACTGCAGCGTGAGATCACAGTATATGTCCAGCCACAGACCTTCAATTAATGTTGTTTTTTTTCCTCCAACCCTTAAGGATACTCAGGTTCAGATATTGTAGAAAGAAATATTAAAAACCTTGGCATTGGACATTAAAAATCAAGCTCAAGCTCTGCCACATAAATGAAAATAGTTGTGCTGCAAAAATGCACTAAATCAGACTATTTATAGAGTCACTGCAAACACAGTCACAGTATAAGTGACTGGAAGACCAAAACTGTGCCTGCACAAATCAAATTGCATGTAATAATTAGGTATAATATACTTTATCTTCCCTGTGGGGGAGACTTGTCTTTGGATTCACAGCAGGGTTGATCCACCGTAATTACAAACCATAAAACCAAACTGAGACACTAGAGCTCCCTGCCATCAGGAATATAACGGGTTCTACACAATCACAATAAATAACACACTCATGTCTACACGACTCCATGAAACGTACTCTTCTAATCTACTCATCCAAAGCACCTGACCTCTTGGTATTTGGTAGTTTGATTACAACCCTGTATCCTACAAATTTCTGTTTTCATACAACTATATTACATTCTCAATTACATTATGATCGCAGTTTTAAACAGTCTTAAATGGTTTTAAACATGTGATTAACATTGTAAATCGCACTGTATGATGTAATGTATTTTGTCGCACCTATTGTTGCTGCCGTGATTCAACGTTGTTATCTTGTTGGATGCTGCTATTTGACCCTGTCTTGGCTAGGTCTCACTTGTAAAAGAGGTTTTAATCTCAATATGACTTCCTAGTTAAATAAAGGATATATATAAATTGAGACAAAACAAAAACTGCAAGTTAGGTTTAGGCAACAAAACTACCCGGTTAAATTTAGTTAAAAAACATCATGGTAACTCTTAAAATGACTATGTAATTGAATGGTGATTTTTAGTTTCACACGGGACATGAGCAGCGGACTCCTTTTTTTTCCCTGTTTGTTTGTCCCATCCACCACCACTGCCGCCTGCCCCTTACTGGACTTAATCGTTTGCTATACTCGTTGTTAGACCAATAACTTTATTATTCCATGTAGCTTAAATTAATGGTTGCTGGATACTATGTCGCCTGCTCTGCATGTATGGAGGACCACTAGAGTCACGTAAATAGCAATAAAGCATTTAATTGATTAATAACTAATCATACAATAAAAATAGGCATTAATAAATGTGTTTACAAATGTATTTATTAATCTGTGAATAAATTGACTAATTAACAAAGTAATTAATTATTTGACATTTTAATGGGCTATAAAAAGAAGAAATTAAATATTAATCCACCAATAAATAGTTCAAAGTAAAAAGGGATTTACAAAAACACCACAAAACAGTCAATAAAATACATCATTTAAAAATACATTAATGAATTCAGAAATAAATAAAATAATTTAAAATTCTATTTGAAAATGCAGTTTACAAAGAGAAATAAATTATTGGATTGACAAGTTCAATTAAGAATACAGGTTTTAATCAAGCATTTAAGAGGGCAATTTATTTTCCCATTTGCATTAGCATTTCCCTGCTGCTTTTACTGAATATATTAGCTGTAAGGAATACCTTGGATTAGGTTTTCTAATTTCATATGATATCTTTATCTTCACGCTAGCTGTAAAATTTAACCTGCGACAGCCTCTGAAAGACAGTAATGTCGGTCGGGATCGCCTGCGATCCCACGGGTCTCAAAGCGTTAATCAATAAAATGCTTTATTACTATTTACGTGACTCTTGTGGTCCTCCATATGCGTGTGCTCGTTGTGCTACATCACTTGCAGCAGCCGTCCACAGACTATTTGGGATACTTTCAAGACAAACGTAATCAAAATAAAAAAAATACGTGTCCCTCTTAAGTTAATTGAAAATTCAGTTTAGTTTTATGGGAATGTAATTTTTATGAGACGGGGCTGTTAATTGCTATAGGTATGAATATATGCTTCTATCATTTTAGCTTACATTGAGGCACTCCTTTATCATATAAAGGCTTAATATGTGCTTAGTATTAATGACAGCCATATGCAGCCACGCTATGCTACTATACCACATCTCAGTGTGCTCGTAGGATTGCATGATAAAAAGTTACACAAGCATCTGGTTGATACCAAAAATCTTAAGCCTGTGTGTAAAAACAATGTATCTGCTGATTCAGCTTTGACCTTAAAATTTCATCATGGCTTCTCCAGCTGACTGTGTCATCACCATGATGCTGATATTTATAAGAGCTGATCTGAGTGATAGATTGGCTGCAGATGATAACTGGCCGGCGTTCACTCACCGCTCTGGAATTAAACACCTTCTTTGAATCACATTGTTATCATCACACTATTACAGAAATGTCTATTTCAAGGAGATAATATCATGATATACCACTGTTTTTGTGTATGGAGCCAAGAGTGGCATCAGAGAATTTCATAACATGATTTCCCTGGTTAGTGATGCAGTCATTGGTAAACAAGGTGAATAAGACCAAAGATCTGAAACAACCCTGGTGAGCACTCATGCTGACGGACCTTGATACTGACAGACAGTTTTTAATACTGCATACTAATGGATAAAACATCTGCAGCAATTACTGAATAAAGACATGGGCCTGCACAGTGTTAAATGCTGAACTAAAATCAGCAAAGACAGGACTTAACACGGAAGTGTTCGTGATGCTTTGAGACCAAATGTGTAATGCATCATCTGTGCTTCTCCCCCGCTGATATGCAAGCTGATAGCAATGGAATAATGACTTGACCTCTGCTTTACCTCTTTCAAGACTTCATAAGAACAGATGTTAATGCCACAATCCTAGGGTGTAACGGCACAGAAAATTCACAGTTTGGTATGTACCTCGGTTTTGGGGTCACGGTTTGGTACGTTTTCGGTCAACACTACACACAGTGTAGTGAGTGTAGTGTTTGAGACCAATGTTCAGATATAGCCTACAGTGCCGTCATATGTAAACATAAAATAATTGTGCTCTAGAGCAACTAGGTAAGAGTTCTTCTAACTGGAGTCTGGGGAACAACAGTAGTCTTATTTTAGTAATGAATTGATTTAATTATTCACACAATAACAAGCAACCAGGTGGTATTATAACAAACAAATAGCTATAGAAATCTACATTTTTAATTCCAGTAAGCAACCAGTATCATGTTCAATTTCTCACGATTATAACAAACCAGACATCATAAAAATTTGTTCCGAATCAAGTGAGTAACAGTTGATCTCACCCCTCTAACATGGCGGACGCGACATACAGCAGTCCGTGCGGGTGTATTCACATTGAAAGTGACCAATCATAAGAGGGCCTCCCTTGGTTTTCACCTCCAAACTGTCAAAAGGATTCCACTTCCGCGAGTTATCTGATGCCCTTCAGCGCTCAACACTCTCGAGGGTGTGGTGGCTGCTCTGTGTGCTTGCTGCTTAGTTGTATGCACGCAGGTGCCATTCTTTGCCTGTCCCTACGTTTTGTTTCTCGCTCGCAGCTGCCTGTACAAATCTCGATTGTTGAATTGGTGCGCAAGAACATATATTGTGCTAGTGGCAGTTAATATCGGTGCATGTGAAATAATAGAATTTGCTTGTGAGCATGTTTTACTGCATTCGCGACATATGACATAAATCTGACGCCTTAAACCGGGCTAAACCTCTTAGCATGCTACAGCTGATAAAGAACAACTGGTGCGCTGCCAAAACGCTCATGTAAACGCTCCAATTCCAAAATCTCTGTTCCGCGTGCACGAGTATTAGACATAAACAGCTGTTTGAGTCACAGGCTGTACCGAAAGGATGTCGAGAACCGAACCGAACGTCCTGTACCGAACAGTTCAATACAATTACATGTAAGGTTACACCCTTACATAATCCTGAAATTGTTGTGCCTTCTTGGGTGTAGATTTCGTCCAGACTCTGGGCATGTCCAGAAGAAATGTTGACATGGCATCAGGCTCTTAAGCTTGTCTTGTACATTCTGTATGTGTCAGAATAGTGATCGAACCCCATGGAGAGGTGTATACGTATTGATTTGTTTGTTTTTTGAGACAAAATAATGCATACTGAGGAGATACATAAACCTAGAACCAGGGCACCTGAAAAAATCCTCCCAAAGGACGAGACTACAGCCATTACTTATGTTTTACTTGATACAACTACTGACATTCAGTAGACATGGTGTTTAATACAGCATCTCAAGCTCTGAGGATTAATTGAAGCTGTTAAATTGATTAAGACTGCTAAATTACTCCACTTAACCCAGAGCCCTCTACGAAGTTCCATACTGCAAATAGAGTTAGATTTAAAGGAACCAGCTTTGCTTTGGTTAAAGAATGATATTTAGATATAACTATTACCATCCTTGTGGGCAATTATACAATATAATGGCTATATTAATTGAGCAGTCCAAGCAGCTGAAATGATCAGCTGTGATTTATTACTTGAACTGTACAGTAATGCACACAACATATATTTATACATATTTATTTTCATACATTTCTCTGAAATATATTAAAATATATCATTTTCAAAACATGCAGCCCCTACAATTATGTGTTATTGACTTCAGTGTAAAACTGAGGACCAGTAAATCTCACATCGCTCCAAAGAAAACGTGACTTACTAAGACCTTTAAAATGAATGAGGTTTTCCAATCAATACGCTCCTGGCAAACAGAGAACCCACATTCATTAAGGCCTTTATAAAACACATATTTCTTCATGGGGGATTCAAGGTGCTCCATTAAATTTGATTAATTAATTAACCTTGCGCTAGTTTTAAATGACCGGCCTGAGATGGACACAGTGATAATGATAACCCATTTACTTAAAGCAACGAAACAAACCATGCCTTAAGAGGGGTGCTGGCAACACCTGAAGACACATTTTGATCTAAGCAGGAGGTGGAGGTGAGGAAAGCACTTGTATTCTAACACAAGAACCCATTCAAAGGCATGAGCTGTATGCCTGTATGCATTTATTCACATTGTACCATGTAAAATCTAAAACTACCTGCAGTTGTAGTCTAGATTTTGTTTCAGATTTATTACAGTGCCAATAGAAAATGCTTCAAATTTAAAATAAATACTCTTATCAACTGATTATCACATGTGTAATCTTTAGGAAAACAAAATGGTTTGCATGCTTTTTTGCATGCAAATGAGTGATTTAGCTTCCTTACTTTTTTTTTTGCTTTCAATACAGACCCACTAATCTATGACCCATTAAATGAGAACCCATTGATCTTTGGCATGCAACAATAAGTAGAGATGTTCCGATCACATTTTTTGCTGTGATACATTTGCAGATTGTCGATGAAACACGACGGCCTCATTGTTTTTTTGCTGTTTTGTTTTGTTATAGTAGCTAGTATACAAGGCTCCAGACTAACTTTTTTCCCCATCGCCCCGAAAATACTTCACCTGTCCTGAAGTCGGTGTAAACCGTAAAAAGAAATCTAAATGTAATCCTTATGCTATTGTCATCTGTGATGGTTATTTGCAAATAAACAAAAAACAAAAACACAATTCACACACAATAAGTTATTTTTTTATTTTTTATTTAAATGTTTGCTTTGATTTAAAAAACGTTTGCTTTAGTAGTTTTAAGTATGTATTATAAGCTGCTTAGAGCTAGTGTTATGAAGTTTAACAGGTCATATTCCCTCTCTAATATACATTTTATATTCCTGTGAAAACATCTCCTCTTCAAGTTTCTCACCAAAAACTACATTTTACAAGATTCAATTTGAACACCACATGATAACGTTATAATTTACCTTCACCCAATACTCATTTTTACCGAATAGTGCTTAAACGCATCATAATGTGATGGCACCTCTGTTGATGTTAGATGTTAGATCCGTTGATATAATATAGATCAACTAACATTAACTAGCTCTCCTCCTGTCGATTATCTGTCTCACACACTTGTCTCCACACCACAACATGTTTTGTTTTGTTTTAGTAGCTTGTCACGCCTGAGCAACCACATGTGTAGTGTGGTGTGTGTGGTACTAGTTTCCTGGATTTTATAATGAAAATCCTGTCACATTTTCTGCCCTGCTCTGCTATAGAAAGTCTGTGTAATACCCTGCTTCATCGCTGACACCATGACCTATGCAAGTTAACACAAACTGTTCCCCAAACTTAACCTTCAAAAGGGTAAAAATTATGTTACTGTCCTTTCATTTAATGTTGTTGTCCATTATTCCCTAGCACGTGTAGCATGCACTTTCTTCAATGCCGTAGTCCTTGTGGTTTCTCTCCCTCTTTTCCATGAAACCTGTTCAGCTGCTTTTAATGCACCAAGGCCCAGCAGACATTGGACAGTTTCTCCAATATCCAAGTGCAGTATAGTGGCATGATTTGCTTTGAATAACCACTACAATATTTACATTACCTCCAAGTGAAGTTCTTGGACAATTTGTATTGTTGTTATCTTTTCAGCCATTGAAGTGGGACACAGTCTCATATGAAGGGTGGACATTTTGGGATGAGGAAAGCTGATTTGTGCCTGTTTTACTTTCTATGTTCAGAATAACAATAAATGTCTATGATGCTTATAAGTAGGCCTGCATGATATGAGGAAAATCTGAGATGTTCGATAACAGTGTTCAACGCTCATGTTCATATCGTGATGACGATGAAAATACGATTTATCGGTCAGACCTACTTATAAGCTACATCATCTTCATAATAATAGAGCAAACACAAGCAATGATGAATCATTGGATTAATCTCATTCCAGGGAAGAAATACCGCAAGATTTGTGCATTGTCAAAATACTGCTTGGTTAAGTGTTAAAGTTATATGGTGCACTTTGAAGGTCAGAATTTTAAACAACAGCACGGCGTGCTTCTTTCTCTGAACTCTGCCGTCTTCATTTTCAAAACTGCATCAGCATGTGTGACAGATACCTAACTCGAAATGATCCTGGCAACAAGGGAGATGACAACACTTCTCAGCCGAAACAGCTGTGCTGTAACGATAACTGAGTCATACTATGGCAGGAAGCACAGGGCTTAAATCCTCTGACTTCCTGTCCAAACCTGACACCTGAAGAAGGGAGAGAGAAGAGATGACATACGACCCTGTCATCTCAGCTTCGTAGGGTAGAACGGCTTGTGAAACTGGGAGAAGTGACGCAAAGTACCCGCTGACAGAGGCCCACGCACACACACATACAGAAACTCAACCCAACTGTACATATATGCATGTTAATCATCCACCTGCTATGTGAGGGCTTATTTTTTTTAATTTATTTATTTTTTTTAAAGTAGACAGTGTACAATCCTCTTAGATTCGATAAAGCAGGAAGGACAGGCAGACCTGCTCAGCCATGCAGATGTAAATGGAGGTCATCTTAGTGAAAAGACATGTTGAATAGAACACAGAATAACCCATAAAGTTTCTTTTCATAACAAGATACTCAACAGTTCATGTGAAACTAGCACACTCTACCAGTGAAAATGAAATATCATTTTACAACATTCATCATAACAAGAATAAGAGACTGTAGCTACACCAGCGACTCCAAGAGGCAGTATTTAGGCACAGCGTTATTTTGAGCTGAATGGTAACACCAACATACTAACATGGGTAGGAGTTTACTATGTACACTATCTTAGTTTAGCATGTTGGTATAAGAGATGTCATGGTGAGGATAGTTTCCCACTGGTTGATAACCTTGTGATGTGTTACCAATCACACTATACATTTTACAAGAAAAGATGATGCTCAATATATGTAGAAAGCTTACTTTGATCTTTAACGTTGGATGGCTGTGTGTCCGGCCTCTGCGGTCGAGCTTTTGCTGCGGGGCCGCATGTTTCCAGCCGGCATCACTGTGCCGCGCACATCGGCTGTGACCGCTCCATCCTCCTCACGGCAATTACTTCATTAACATTATGGTTCCCTTATAGCATTGGGTTTAAATCTGAAATATTACCAAATAGGCGCTTTTGCTTTTCGCTTTGACACCAAATCCTCTGCCATCATCTTGTCCGTCAACTCCTTCCTGCTACTAATTAACTAAATGGGTTTTATTGCTATAAAAAAAAGAAACGCGATGGTGGGGGCGGTGGGCAAGTAATTTAATCGGTGTATGCCCGAACACCTGTAACACCGACTACCGTGCCATGCCTGGTTAGCATGTTATTGGCACTGATCAGAAAGTACAGCTGAGGCTGATGGGAATGGCATTAATTTTGCAGATATTCAGTCATAAACCAAAGATGGCGCTAGATGGAAAGTTAAGGGATCGCCAAAAGTTAACAATTCATTCCTAGGGGGAAATAAATGTATCAAGTTTCATGGTAATCCACGCAATAATTGTTGAAATATTTCAGTCTTGACCAGAGTGGTTGAACGACAGGGATTGTGATCCATAGAGCCACACCGTTATTCACCGTTAGCCACTAACGATTATTTATTCAATTACTTGATTAATATAACGACTAATTTATTTATTTATTTTTTTAATTCCCATTTAATATATGAATTAATTTAACCAAAATAAATATCAAAAATGTGTATGGTTAATATTCCAATATTTTATTAATTCATCTTCTATTAAAAACTGATGTAACAAGACTGTAATGTTAGTTTAAGCCATTTTCATCTAACACTGTTAGATGACGCATGGTGTAACATAACCATAACAGCAGCGGTGCAGAAATGACTTTTAATGAGCAACATGTTGTTGGGTCTCTGTCTAAAATACTTCCACAGTTTTTCAGCTGCAGCTTGTTCTCAGGGGGAATGCATGCTCTTACTGGGCGTAGCCGTTCTTGGGACGTGCTGACGTACGTTATGCAAATCAACGTATTTTTGTAATCGATGATGTTGATTACTTCAACGAATCACTGCAGTCCAACATTAGCAGTCAAATACAATGACTTGATACACTGAGACACATTATGATATTGTTTTTTGATGTAAGATACTTTAATTTAGCTGGAAATCCATTGTCCGTGTAAAACTGGACTCGCACGGCACAAAACCACTGCATATTTTCTTTGTCTTTAACTTAGATGTGACCCAAAGAAATAGTTTACTTTTAAACTGTAATCACAGTCCAACTCCAAGGTTCTTCCCCTCTCCGTTAGTGGCGAAGCAACCCGTGCCTATGAACGCCAGTCTGTCTTTTCCCATTTTTTTTAGGTCAGTTTCTAGTGATGTATGGCCACTGCTAGTTTTACCAAGGGACTCGGAGTGTTTCACAGTGTGTTTACTTTTCTGCTCCACAGCGCAGCCTGTGTAACTGTAACTCTGATAGCAGGTCGTACTGTTTGGGGATTTGGGGCTAAGTCTCTGCGAGCACACTGTACGTGCATGTTAATGTGCACACATACAATACACACTTGCAAACTCACACAGAAAACATATGCGCATGTATACATCGACACGGACACAAACAGGAGCAGGGGCGTGTTAGGTGTGTCGTGCTCGTTGGTTGTGGCAGTGATAGATGCTGCAGAGAAGGAAATCGTACAGAAAGGGTGTGTACGATGGCTATACAACACGCACGTAAATCAAACTACAGCTAGGAGCTGGATTCTCACTGACAACACAACATATGGCCTTGTGCATGTACATACTGCACATTCCTACTGCATTCCTCACACACACAAAGACATTGTATCAGTGTAGATGTACCTAAACAGCAAATTGTAGTGCATAGTTTGGTCTGAAATGATCTGAAGAAATTGGACATGGAGCTAAACACTCCTTAACACTGTGCTACAGTGTATTATCATGACTGTGGGGGTTTGTACCTCTACTTTGGAGGAAAGGGGGATGCATGTTGAGTCATTATCTGGGCTGAAACCAGTGGTGTAGCACAGAGTATATGAACAAACATGCAGCATATCTACTTCTTTAAAATAAATGTTCTTTTGAGTACACCGATGCATATGCATGCCTGCATTAACACTACATAATTAAAGAAGAACCTGTGGAGCACATATATAGCATACAGTATCTACTCCTTAAAGGAACAGTGTGTAGCATCTTGTGGTATCTAGCGGTGAGGTTGCAGATTACAACTTCTCCTGTGTGCCGAGCGTGTAGGATACGGTGGCCGACGCAAAAATGCAAACGGCCCTATGTAGAGCCAGGTGTTGTAAGAGTAGAGTGCTTAGAATGTGTGTGTACGTGGGAAGTGTGTTTAAGCAAGAGAGAGAGAGCGAGAGAGTGGCGGTGACCGGAGCGAGTAAAGTTATCGACTCCAGCCCAAACAGGAAAAGTTAAGTGTCCGTTCTGGGCCACTGTAGAAACATGGCTGTACAACTTGGTGGACCCCGTGAAGAGGACCTGCTCCCTATGTAGATATAAACGGCTCATTTCTAAGCTAACGAAAACACGACAATTCTTATTTTCAGGTGATTATACACTAAAGAAAACAACCTTATTAATAATATTAAATTCCATTTCTGCCAATAAATAAAATAAAATAAACGCGATGCTCTCAGCGACGCATAAGCAGCGCACAAAACGCTTTAATGTCATTGAAAATAATTACAAAGAATTGCCCATCCTGGAGTCCAGGATTGCAGTGTAAATTTGGAGCTACAGTACCGTTTCAAACTGAAGAAGTTAAAGCATAGGAATATAAAATTAACTAGAATGGCACTCGGAGAGCGCAGACCTCCGCCGTCCTCTTCGTTCAGCTTGCGTCATCATCCACGTGTACTTTTGTTTATGTTGAAATCAGCTGTACGTAGCGGAGCATCGTAAAACACTTCATTCAAACTGGACAGAAACAAAATAAAACTCACCTAAACCGTCGTCATTACTCTTTCCAACAACCCCCCGCGCTCTGTCTCTCTCTCTCTGAAGGAAGAAGGCGGGGTCATGCGTCATCAATGCGTCATCAGCTACACTGCGCATGTGTTATACCTTGTGGTTTTAATGCTCAGGCTGCTCGGAATTCTTAAAAATATTCCTGAATCTGGATCATGATCCAGATCGCCACCAAAATCTAACAGATTGTTCATTGTGCCACAGCCCACCCCTCTAAAAAATTTCATTCAAATCCATTGCGGACTTTTGGAGTAATCCTGCTAATGGACAAACAAACCAATGCTGGTGAAAACATAACCTCCTTCCTAGGCCTTCGGCCTTGGCGGAGATAACAATGAAGGACCAACTTAGAGATAAGTTTTTACCCATTTCATCAGCAAAATATGAGCTCATGTGCAATGATTGTCAAGATTGTCATGACTCAAGCCCACACTTGCAGAGAGCCCTGTGAGTCTGAAGAGTGAGAAGATGAGCTAGTCAAGAAGTGTCAGAAACTCACACCAATGCTTCCATGTTTGTAAGTGGTGCAAAGCATGAACACAAGCCGAGTCCTTCCTCCAAAATATTTCACAGCCAACCGTCATGATAGTGGCGTGCCAAAACAATAAGCACCTTGTCACCACTTCATTATCACCCCACCTACTTCAGCGCCTCCTCCGTCACTTTGTATCTCCATCCACACTAATTTTACAGAAATGCTCACCTTCATGTTCTCACATGCACACACTGACTCAATTCAAAACCGCTTACCCACAACACACCCACAAATGTGACATTCAGTGGTCACTCTCCCTCTCGCAGACTCATGCATACATACAACACTCTCCTACACAGGGAACCATGCTGCGTGTTAAGCGGCGGGACCCAGATGGCAGCCACCTGGTGTGTGCTGATGGGCTCCTGCGATGGCTCCGGACAGGATATGGACACACACACAGATGGCGACCCACTGAGAGTGGCTGGGAGATGGACGTGCTGACTATTGATTTGCTCAGATCAATGATTCACAACCTGGTCATCTGACATTGAGGGAGTTGCTCCCACTGAGCTGGCACATCGGCTTGGCACATTGGGCACACATCACTGCATCTATGCAGGGTAAAAGTCAACTAAGTTCTACCCCTACTGTTCCGTAAATATTTTTAAAACCCTTGACAAATGGATTTTAATACCTTTTTATATTGCCCTCATGTCATAGTGATGTTGCTTTCTTTGAACAAATCAGACTATGAGGTTTGCAAAAAATTCCCTACAGATACTAACAGCAAATGCAACCTCACTTGTGTCAAACCAAATCACAAGATTTAAAATGTGTACACATTTACATTTGTACAAAGTACTATATTAGTAGGCAGTGGTTTAATGGGTATACAATACCATAATCACATCTATCAAATGCAGTGTAAAGGTGCGAGTGGGTTAAGCCATTTCAGTGCTTGCTGTATAGTACATGATTAAATGGCCTCACATGGTCTGACATATGAGGCAGTGGTTGCGTTAGATTTTCTCGTTGTCCGTCATTTTGACGGACAGGGTTTTAAAAATTCCTTCATAATCTACTATTACCTGTCATTTTAATTTAAATTTTTTAATGAGAATAATACATAGGCCTATTTAAAGGCCGAGTCTGTGAATCTTATCAAATTCAGTGAATATCTCCAGGGTTTCCGCCAGAAAAGTTGATAGGACCAGCGGCGGGGATGGGGGGGTGACGTTTTAACAAGCGTGAAGGAGACCAGAGAGAAAGACGTGTGTTCATCTCTCAGTATTTTTGTAGTTTCTAACTGAATCTCCTGCCTCCCTGTTTGTACTGTTTGTCCCTGTTCTGACGCGCCGAGTCATGTATGGAAAACCCTACAAGACACCGGAACTTGGCTTGTGTCTTATGCACTATTTATGAGTTATTCCTTAAAGGAGTTCGCAACTCGTACACATTTTTGCCTAAAAAAACATATTAAAAATACATAATTCCCCGATGTTTAGGCCCTGACGGGGAGTCGCTCCAAGGCCCCCTTCAGTCCGTCAAAATGACGGACTGCCTTCAGATTTTCCCGTCATTGTTAAAAAATTCAGTCAATGGCGGAAAATATTTGGTTAACACAACCTCTGGCAGTGAGTAACCACAGGGATGAGGCTCATTAATTTCCATTCTTTTTTTCCCCATTGATATTCATACAGTTACAGTAAGTTAACTGAATGCAGTTCAGTGCCACAGCAGCTTCATTTACTAAATTAGATAACATCCTGATGGGCAAACATAAAAAGATTCTTTATTTACCGCAAAAATATACCACATGTTCTAAAATGTTCAGGTTCATGACCTCTCTTGTGCCCCTGTGAGGAAGCCTCTTCCTCAAACTGAGTATACTGGAGTGTTAAAGTCACAGTGGGAGAAAATGATGGGGCGGATATGTTAATTTGCAGAGGCAATTAATGCTAAACACCCCGGAAGCCATTTAAGTTTCTTGCCTTATTAATTATGCACTTTGTACATACTAAAATATCCTCCTATGCTGAAAAAAATTAGCTAATTAGTACACCCCCAAATTAGTATTTTTCTTCTTAAGACCTTTAAATAGGACAAGCACTGCAAATAAAGTTTGTGAAACCAAGCCAAGTTATCTTTTAACCCTGCTGTCATCCCTCGCTCATCCCTCATTCCTACATCTTACCTTCCTTTCATGGCTGTATAACCTTCTCTAAAAGCATACACAGGCATTTTAAGAGTTTATTATTAATGCGCTGGCACAATGTGCTCTTCTGACTGTCAGCGTTAATCAGCAGACTTCCGTCCCTCTGTTCAGAGGATGAAGTGAACACACTGCACTTCCTTGTCAGGTGTTGAATTACTTTATCTCGGTGCCTATGTGCTGCCTCCAAGGTAGAGCCGTTGTCACGGTTACCTTTGGAGCACCTCATTATTCATAAAGGTCATTCTGGGATGAGAAGCAACGCTGAATAAAGGAGGGATGAAGGAAACAGGCAGAATACTTTGCAAGACAAAAGTGCTTGTTGAGTTCAAATTGTCAGATTTCAGTGTCGCCTCTATTGAAGTCAGAAGAAAACTGCTGTCCATTCCCGTGAGTCAAATTTGAAAGTTAATCTATCAGAACAAATGTTAAATCTTTTATTGTGTTTTCCCCATCATAGAGTTGTTTATGTCTTAAACATACAGTACTGTACCTGGAAAAAAAAGACTAATGTTGACAACTAGAGCTGTATATTGGCAAGAATCTGGCAATACGATACGATGATAGATGATATTGTGATATTGTAAATAAGAAGATTTATTACGTTTTTTAAAATCTAATTTCAGGAAAACTGTCTTCGTATAAAGAACACACCACCATAAGCAAAAAATCGGAGTAAAAAAAGAACAGCGGGATCTGCCTTTGCATTTAGAGGGAGCATCTTTTTGCAAATGAAATAAAGTATTGACTGTAAGTAAACTATTAATTACAAATTTATAGTGTTTTTGAGAATTGATTCAGTATCACAAAATAATATCCGATATTCGATTTTTTTGATATTTTCTGACACCCCTATCGACAATAAGAGTTGTTGCAGACTAAATAAAAGCTCAAAAGTGTGATTATAAGTGATTATATATTTGTAAGGTGCCCAGACACATTTCTCCAATGGTATGCTAACATTGCTAACATGCTGACCATAATAACTTTATAAACTGATACATGCTTTGTAGGCTATATGGGCTGTGTTGCTGTGAATATTTTAGCCCAATAGTGGACAACAAGACTTTACCACATTGGCGGCTAGCGGCTCTGTGAGGCTTCACCTTGGCACAGTGGTGGTTTTCAGTGGCTAAATACAAGCGTCGGCATGCTAACATGCTCAGAATGTTAATGTTGACATGCTCAGCAGTTATAATGTTCATCATGTTCACCATAGTTTAGCATGTTTGATAATTAGGCCTTAACACAAAGTACAGCTGATGGGAATGTCATTAGTTTTGCAAGTATTTAGTCATAAACCAAAGTATTGGTCAAATTAAAATTCTTGATTGTTCTGACCAAAGTGGTGGACCTACCGACCAATGGACCAACATTGCCATCCCTAGCCACGTAGCTAGTGTTGTCCTAATCTCCTAATGCAGCTTTATTTATAGCAATTTCGAAATCAATATGACACAAAAATTCTGTTTGTATAACACTGTAGTCAAGTGTTGTGTGGACCCCAAGCATATATTAAGCAAAGTCAATATGGTATAGCAAATGAACCCAGTAAATATAAATGCCAATTTCCCATTCTGGTTGGCCCTCATATCTCCGCCTAGCATGAGTGGGTGGTGCACTGATAGCTGGCCACTGTCCCTGCTCTAAGGGAATACTATATGATCAAGTAAAAGACTAAATTTGTGTTTCTAGAATTCACAACCCAATGTAAACTCTGCAAAGTGCCCTGGGGATTTTGAAAAATGCTATTTCTAAATTTGAGAGGTAGGTTTACCCTACACTACACCCTGGAGTGGTAGTTAATGTGAGGAGAACTGGTCTTGTGAAATCGGGCTGTTATGGGTTGTTTCTTTTAGATAAAGGTACAGGAAATGTATCCACTGGAGTCTGTCCTAACAATGATGAATTCCCAGGATCTGGGGCTTCCTCATGGATGACAATGACAAATATCCGCAGCTAGTTTCTTTTTTTGCCCTCCATAATTCTAATCTGGGGCCCATTGTTCTAAATTTACCTTAGAAACTAGTATATCTTTAAGAACTGGGTTAGTAGTCCATGTGGATTTTGTCCAGGTCCACTTTAAAGACTCAGATGAGTTGGATCTATATTTGACATCTCAGTTTCTTATATTTAAAGTCATATAGACAACACTGGAAAAAAATCTGTCTCAGTAAAGGGCCACCAAATATCTGCTGGTAAGCCTACAACTCTTTTACTAACAAAAGTTTATAGGTGACTTATAAATGGTCACCCTCCATTTAGTCAAATTCACATGGCCCCAACAGGAATTATAAAGTTCTCTACTTTCTTGTTTGAATAATTTGGAATAGACAAGTTAAGAAATGGTCTACATTTTTGAGAAACATATATACAGTATTTGTGAATGATATTGCTGGGAGCAATGTCATTCAAAGTACAGCCAACTATATGGGACACACTGAGGTAAAAAAAAAAAAAAAAACAAAGTCACCTTTGTTTAGTATGAATCTATGGATGGTTTCTTGGCATCCCAAGAAAATCAACTTTGTGAACAGGTGCTGAGCCATTTGTTGGATCAAGAGCAGTCTGTCTTCCCAAACCGCCTTATTTACAAAGAAGGCATTGGCTCTCAATATGCTATGAAGTTGTCATGCAGCAGCCGGGATAGATGCTAATATTTCTAAGCACTGGCCTCATGGGCCACCAAGCCCCTAAATTTGGTGGCCAAAGTACATTTTTGGTGGCCCAAATGTAAAGTTATGTAAAAACAATTCAGAAAAGGCAATTTAACGCAACCTAACACAGCCTTCCTCAACTGCAATAGGTAATTACCTCAAGTTCTTTGTTCTCTCACAGTGTCTTAGTGCACACACAAGATATAATCTATCTTTTTCACATTAAAAACAACAGTTTTTCAAACCTTTGTGCAGCAGCTTTAAAAGTATTTTATTATTCTGCAGATGACCATCACACCTCTTGTGTCTCTGTCATTTACGTTGTCATAGAGGTATAACATTCGCCCATCTCAACACTGTCAGTTGTACTTGTACAACTGACAGTGTTCATGGGTGGGAAGCCAGCGGGGGGGCTCACAGGCTGACACCTGAAATCCAGCTGTTGTTGTGGTTGCTAGAAATGGATGCATATATTAATTTTTAGATCTGAAAAACAACTAAAAAGAACTGACTTTGACAGACCTGTCCAGACATACACCATCTGTAATATCACTTCACTCATAGAGAAACTGATAACACTTTAAACCTGATTGAATGAACTCCAGCACTAATCCAATCAAAATGTCATTCCTGTTCTCGTGGTCCCATTATATTTTGACACCAATCCCTTCTCTGGCTTCCTAAAAGCTCACTCCTCTCCCCCAGAACACCCCGGATATCAAAGAATATTACTTTCATGTTACCACATTCATCATCTGACTTCATTGTTTCAGAATAAATGTGTTTGACAAATACAGTAAATACTAGCACTCTATACTCAATCAGTTAATTTGTGAATATATTCACTCTGACTTAGTTTATACAGTACATCTACTTTATCACTACACACACAAACTCACAGATATAATGACGCCTGATCAGTCACAAACTGATTAAAAAACTAAACTGATTTTGCACACACATACACATGCGTTCACTGTTATACATGCTTGCCTTTGAAAGGTGATATGTACACTACATTATGCGAATAATAATCAATTAATTCCCAGTGATTTTCAAATAGTATTTTTGCTTGGAATGCACATCCCTAGTATATATGCATGATTTTCTGCAATTCCCCTGATACTACTGCTTTTTACTATACCGAACACTGACTAAATACGGAAGAAAAAGTGAAAAATGCCAGGAAGTAATAGTGGGAAGAGTTTCAGGTACAGATTGGTATTCTCAGTTCCTCCTCTAGGTGCACCTATCACATCCTGGTATTTAAAAAAAGAGTAAAAGCTGGCTTCCTTTCTCACTGTGGGAGTTTTTCTCTGCTGCCCTCTCCGTGGGTCCAAAAGGTCATTGGGTCCTGTTTACTTACGTGAGGATCCATAATGCATGGTTTGTATCGTTTACTTGAGGGACTCCCTGTGCCACTCACCACTCCCTACTCTGTATGTGACAGGGAGGCCAAAGGAGAGAGGAGATAACCAAGTATCAGGTCAGTCCTTGGGATAACTATATGCATACATATAAGTACACACACACACACACACACACACACACACACACACACACACACACACACACACACACACACACACACACCGCTCCCTGAGCCCACAAGAGGAGAAAAGAGACACTTCAGGGGTAGATATAAGACTCTCCCTCGTGTTTGGTTTCATGCTCTGATAGCAAACTAATTTCCTCGTAGGAACGAACTTTGACCTTGCATGTAGAAGATTAGTGGATGAAATGTCTTCCTTATGAGCTACTGAATTATTAAGCAGCAAGTCAAATACAAACGTTACTGTGTTTGTTCTTTACTATGAAATAAAAAGTAATGTGTACACAGCAAATGCAGCAACAGCAAGTGTGCAAGAAATAGGACCAATGCAGGATCAACATTCAGATGTGTTACCATTTAATTACAATATAAAAGAAAGGCAGAAAATACTAAAAAGGTCATCCAAGTGATCATATGGACAGTTCAGGGGTTGCCACAGCGTGTAACCTAGACATGAGGTCCCAGACCCTCAATTTGATGGGATTAAATGTGTGTATGTGTGTGTGTTTATGTGTCTATGCATGCATATGTGCCATTATGAGTGCATGCTGGCTGCATGTGTCCATGTGTCAGGGGACCATGGCACCTGCTGATGAAGAAATCAAGTCGGCTAGTCTTCCCGCGGTCACAAGCTGCCCTTATACCCCATGAGTCTTTCTCACCAGTCTGTCGTATTGGCTGGTGGTCACCACTCAATGCCCAGACTCTGATTAGAAATATGCTTCTCTGTGTTTGTCTGTCTGTGTGTCTCTGGCGAGGTCACTCGCATTAACTCAGTTCCATGAGCTCTCTTTCTTTTTCCTTTTCTCTGCTGTTCTTTCTATACATTTCTCTTTCCCTCATGCTGTGAGGGCGTGGGTTGGTTAGGTGGGAGGTGTCTCATAATGTGTCGGACAAACCATTTAATTTATTTCCCTCCAAATCTCAAATGTATTCATTTGAGGAGTGATTTTTGTGCACAATGTTCACAAATACATTGTTTTTGTTTGTTTTTTCCATCACAGCACACTGTACAAAAGCAAATAGGCCAAACTACATTGAACTTTAAAAACATTTTTAAAACAAAGTTTCTAGTTCTCTGTATAAAATTAAAATCATGACATTTGGAAAAAACTTTTCTCAGCCTTTATATTACAAAGAAAAAAAAAAGCCATCAACAGAAAAGACCAACTAAAGCTCATAAGTCCAATATCAAGAATGTTAATAGGAATTTTTAACAGCAGACATTTGGGCCTGTTATAGTAGGAAAAGCTCATGTGTTACTAGAGTGGTACAGGGTTGACATATTTTTGTAGGCCAACCAGGAAGTCTGCATCACCCTGGTTCCCTCGACAAAAAGCCATTGGGATTTTTCCATTGGGTTTTGAAAATAAGCTCTGTGGCAAACAAACACTTATGATACTTACACGTTTTGTTCAGCAAGATAATCGCCACAAATGAACACCACTTCTATAATTTTTGAAGTGTGAATGCATTTGCAACGCAATGCAAAAATGTTAGGCTATAAATGCTATAAACAAACTACACCGCGGTCACATGATCATGAGTACATATACACAACGGGGCTGTAAAGGCAGATAAGCCGGTGTGATGACGTTTTACAGTTTCATTTAGCCACTTGTTAACAACTGCCATTTTTAAGACACATAAAAGCTTCAGAATTCACGAGTGGGATATTTACCGACGTATTTTATGTCGTAAAACGTTAAAATCTCTTCAGCTTGTGTTAACCACAGACCTTATTTCAGGCATCTAACCAAAAAACATTCAAAAAACCCTGTTGATTTCGAGACGAGGGAACCGGAAGTGCTAAAATGCTAACTCATTTCCGGGTTTTAGGACTCATTCCTGCAGCCCTCTATAACATTAATGATACCTCTGTTCTCTTCAAGTGTCCTAGTAAGCCATGACAATGTGAGCCAACTAAAGCAGATAAATGGAATTCAGCCATCATTAATATTATTATTTACACTTTTGCCTTTTCCTAATGTGACTTGTCAAAATGTCCTTTTTTAAAAAAGGCCTATAACAATACAGTCAGTATAGAATATCCATAGTGATTTAGTGTTGAAAAGATGAATAATCTAAATCAAAAAACATCCGTAAAGGCTTCCCAGTTGATTTTGCAAAATAAGTTTTTAAATAAAGACTGACCTACTGTAAAAGCCTAAGTCTTTTCTATGTCATACCTTGCCGACTACCAGCCTGCAAATACAGGTGACCAAGCTGTAAGCGCCACTATCGTGAATCAAAGAACCAATTTCTATAGTAGCATCAACGCCCAGCCAATGTTTCAACATCAAAAGTTCAAGTTATTGAAGAATACTATATAAAAACTTTAAAAAGTTTAGTAGTTTTGTAGTTGTGTGTAACTTTTAGGATTCATCTGTGGTCACCAAACTCCTTGTACTAATACTAAATACTAATATGAATACATTACAAGCTGTAAGTTGTACTGCCCTGACAGGTGCAACAATTAACAGCCGCAACAAAACAAAACAGTGCGGGAGATGTCAATTATTCCCCGTCAGTACAAGCCCACACAGTCATGAATTGCTCTAATCGGGCAAAATAACTAAAACAGCTGTGTGGGTGGACTGTTGATGTGTAGGTGTTTTGATGAACTGTTGTTTCCATAATGCCAAAGTAGTTAATTGCTGCTATACCCCCAGTAAAACAGTCTAAATATGGTAGATGTGAGGCAAACCATGCAATGTATCAACTCTTTTGCTGAGCCAACAACTTTTACTGTTTCTCTATGATGCACTGATGAAGTGCTGTCGCCACACACACAAAAATAATATTTATAACTTGCTGGACTCTGCTAGAGCAGTCTGAAAAGTTACTACCAGCAAGTTTTCTTTTATTTGACCCCCTAAAATATAAGAAAAATTGGAAAGTGCATGACCACATGTCCTATGACACAAAAAATGTGCCTCATGTACCTCAACAAAGTAGCACAGAGCTGTCCGTCTCCTCCCTGTGAGAACAAACGAGGCAGAGTTAAAGTAGATGGAAGAGGAAGGAGCTTGCTGCAGCTCAGAAATCATTCCTCCCAACCCTGTTTAATTACATTGTGCAGCCCGATGTGAAAAGGTGTCAGAAGAGCAGAGAAGCGAATCCTGTCCTAATGAATGGAAACAGATGGGTGAGGCAGCGAGCAGGGTTACCGCCAAGAACTGGGGTGGCACAGAGGGAGAGATGGTGCCAGGGAAAGAAAAGAGTTCCAGATAGACATGAGGAAAATAGGAAGAGAAAGAAAAAAATAGATCAACGACGAAGCCAAAGTTTCAAACTAACATACAATTTTCCAAATCGTTTGAAAATGTGTGTAATTTTTTTCAAATGTAACTGAGGATGCAAATGTGTCTACATTCAATGCTCCATCGAGGGGCGGAGTGAGAGACTCTTTCAGCCTTGGAGTTAAACCAAACCACCGTGGTCCATCAAACTCCAGGGGAAGGGTGGGGAATGGTGGTGGGCGACAAACTGCAAGCAACACAACCTTTTTTTTTTTTTCTTTTTTCAAAAGATATGGCAGGAATTTCCCACAGAGTGAGATGATTATATTTGTTTCCAGTGCAAATCAACGTGTCTCAGGAGTTTCATGATTGTAATCACCAGGTACAAGTAAACGATTTTGATCTTTTTGTTCTGAGACAATAAGACTTATTCCCTCTCAGTTCAACACATTGACACTTGTGGTTAGAAAAGTAGACTGTGCTCCCAGGAATATCTCCCGTTGTTTTCGCAAATGCCCCCCAAAAACACATAGGACATGTCACAAGGCCCAGCCATATTGATTATGATGGGAGCAAAGGAGTTAGGTGATGTTGTTATTGAGCGACGAAGTCTGCATAGGAAGGAGGTTGTGGTGAATGGATGGATCAGCAAAATATACCGATACCAGATCAGATATCAGTCCAACACTGACTCAAATAGCTGGATCGGATATCAGTGATAATTTGGCTGATTCAATTCAATTGTATTTTTATATACAATATATATATATGTATATATATATTATATACAGAAATTTTAATTCCTGTTTAAGTTTTGACTTTCATTCATTTTTAAGATTTGTTGGTGTACAATTTATTATTTTAATAATAAATGCAAATTCAGTGAATTTCTGTTATGTTATCTATATTTTTATTTGTTACATTTTGTGTTACAAAGAAAGGAAAGCATTTTTTAAGTCAAGTCTGATGTTGCTTTACACATACAAGAATGATCCCAGTCACCTCCACACAGTGAGTCATACAGCTTATTAATTAAACAGTGGTATCGGATCGGAGCTACTCTAACATCCATCCATCTGTCTGTCCTTTCTTTCTTTCTTTCTTTCTTTCTTTGTTGAAATAAAAGAGAAGATCTAGTTAAATGAGGACTCAATAATGCCATTAACGGTGAGTGAGAGCGAGAGTATGGGTGGTGGAGGAGGAGAGAAACCTCCCCTGAGCATCGTGAATTAGCTTTAGCTGAGCGAGTGCAGGGATTACACTGCAGACTGAAATGGAGTAGTTGTTTAGACAGGGATATAGCATTTAAACAGAGGGATTTCTCTGCCAGACCTCCATGTCTTACTTAGACACACAGTCATTCTCATTTTTGCATAAACACAGGCGCACACAGAGGAACAGTATGGGGATAACACCATAGACAGCTTATGGTACATGAATCGGCCGACATTTTTTTCCTGTCACCTTAGTTTTCAGAACAACTTTAAAAACTTGTTTATTAAGGTTTATTTCAGTTCTCCTATCCAGTGTATTTATTTATTTTTTTTAAAGTTGTTATTATCATAAAGGCTTTTTCTGATTTCATAGGTATCTTAAATCAGCTGTTCTCAACCACTGGGCCGGGGCCCCACTGGTGGGTCTCAGAGCGCCACCCATTGCGCCGCGGAGATACTGCCAAATGTTTAGATAAACTTGTGCAAAATCTGGTGGCCGTTATTCTGTATTTCGGAGGTTGTGGCGGGCTTTAAAAGCTAGAGTGAAGATACTGGTATCATATAAAACTAAAAAACCTAAGGAATCCATTGGTCCCAACCATGTCATGCTGGATTGTCGGGAACAAGGATAGAAAACACTCCAACTGTTACGCAAAACTTTGGCGAAGAAAAGCTGGCATGGCCATTTTCAAAGGGGTCCCTTGACCTCTGATCTTAAGATATCAGAATGAAAGTGGGTTCTATGTAGGGCTGTCAATCGATTGTCCATACTTATTTGCGATAAAAAAAACAATGACAAATATTCCTCACCAAAATTTAGCACAAGTTTGGATTCCTTGGGTTTTCTAGTTTCATATGATAGCAGTATCTTCACTATAGCTTTAAAATTCAGCCAGCTACACCATAAAAAATCACAAGTTGTGCTAATGCGTTAAAGAAATTAGTGGCGTTAAAACAAATTTGCGTTAATGCGTTATTGTTGTGTTAACTTTGACAGCCCTAGTTTTTGAAACAAAAAAGTGATGTTGGAGACTACCCTGCACCAGTAAAAGCTCCTTAGTGTGTGGTGAGGAAATATGACCCTGAATACTTTCATATTCAGGGTCATAATGGCAGGCAGTGATTGGTGATGGTAAGCTGACTATGTATTTGGGTCATTACACCTGACAGTGGCATAACACATATTTATAGCCCAGTTAGTTATTTATTTGGTAAGGTGGTCCTTGGACATTTTTTAATAATCAGAAATGGGCCTCAAGTTACAAAAGGTTGGGAACCCCTGGTGCTAAATATTAGATTTAGTCTTTGGGTAGCTCAGTCGTAAAATTAAGAGCATACCTTTTGACATTGTTCATTTGGTTTAGTCAGGTATCTATGACAGTGTTACTGAATAAACCAATTAAGGAAACCTTTTTTAAAAAAGTATTTTTGGGGGGTTTAAGAACATGTCTCTGAGCAAGATATCTGAAAACCCTTCGGTAGTTTATATTCAGTACCTACTACATGTGATGGCCACCAATTGTCTGATAAACCTCAAACATAACACAATCCCATTTCCTCTCGCTGTGTATTGCACCATTAAATGTTCCCTTAACCAGGTTTTTAACAAGCTAATTAACTTACTCTCTGACTCAGAGGGTTGTCAAGGTTCAGGCTACATTTTAATTAACAGTCAAGAAACACAAAGCTCCATCATCACACACGGATCACTGATCAGGGTTTGTGTTATTTGATTGACTGAAGGAGCCATTATCATTATCTCTTTAAATGTCTCTATTTCACACGGCTGAAAATACGAGTGGTGGTTATCAAGTCAATGTTTTGAGTTTCGGTGGTAGTTTGTTAATGTATTTGATGACAGGGTGTTGCTGCATAATGTATGGTGTAATGCAATGTGTGTTTTGTGCAGTAAATCTGGCCAATTTGTGTGTCTGTGTGTGTGCGTGAGGTTCTCCGTATTTGTGTGTACAAGATACTTCTCACAAGTATTAGAAGTGTTGGCTCAGCTGTAATAAGCTTTCTGCGAGGTGCTTTTCTCTGCGTGTGTATCAGCAAAGTGGGGAGGAAAGGCTCAATAGATTGCTTTGTATGGCTAATTTGCTCAGCTCATTAAATATTGAGGTGAAGGCAGATTTGTGTGATTGCCAATATACTAGCTCCAGTGGTCTTTGTTATGCCTCAGAGCCTGTGAAATAAAAGGGAATGCACTCACACAGAGCAAAAAATGTGGCGACGCTTATGTCATGGCAGCAATTTGTGTGCTGGCAAATGCAAATGCATGAATGAGCATATAGACTTGAAGCAGCAGGCCACAATTAGTCAGAGGTAGTCACACAGACACACACACACACACACACAAATCCATTTTAATATTAGTTCATTATATGATGTGTAATCAAAAAAACACACATTTGAGATCCCTCAGGTGATAATTTTTGCGATGGTAGCTGTGTGGCTCTAGATTTGGCAATGTCGGTATGCTTGTCTATAGGCTTGGGCAATATAATGAGATTATCGTTAGATGCAGAATGATATTCAATTATGTTCAATACAGGGGTTCCGCCAGTATATTGCAAGCCCGGTGGGCCTGAGACGACTCCCCGTTGGGGCAAAGCATCGGGGAATTATGTATTTTTAAGATGTTTTTTAAAATAAAATTTGTTATACAAGTAGCAAAATCCTTTAAGGAATAACCCAGTACGTAGGTTGTGTGCTTAATGTTAGCGAGTGTCGGTGTTTGCGGTGCATCCCTTCAAAATCTCAACATCTTCTTAAAGGATTGGCATATCATTTTGCAGATATTCATGGTTCCCAAATGATGAATCCTAATGACTTTGATCATTCCTTGAATTCTCATGTAGTGCCACAATGAAGTTGAATTTAGTACAGACATGTTTCCCTCAGGATGAATTGTAAATAGTGCAAATTGGCAAATATTGGCATGCTAACACTCTAAACTAAGGCGATTAACATGGTGCACATTACACTTACTTAACATCAGCATGTTAGCATTGTCATTTTAGTATGCTGATGTTAGCATTTAGCTTAAAGCATCACTGCACCAAAGTACAGCCTCACAGTGTCCGACAGATGAGTATGAAGCAGTAGGGAAAGGTAGAGGTGCTGGAAGGCAAAGGCATGAAGCAACATTGACGATCTGACCACTGACTGGGGAAAAGGGGCTGGTATACAGTTTGTACTGACAGGGTGGAAATGAGACAAAGGTGAGCAGGAGGATGTGGGAGTCAGGTTATGCAGGATGAGGAAAGTCTGAGGTCATCTGGTGGACAGGTGGAGAATTGTAATAAAGCTTAATGTAGATGCAGTGGCCCAGAATGTGCAAAAAAACCCCACAACTGAATACGTTGTTCTGGCACAGAGCCACTAGCATGGCTGTAAACTCTTCGTGTTGTTTATATTAAAATGCCTGTGATAATATAAAGGTTATAAAGGAAATAGAGGGATGTATTAGGTATTTTGCAAGGAAGGAAACACACTCTCATTGTGTTGGTTCAGATTGTTTTTGGTCCCAGTTCTATGTTTCACAAGGATGCAGGTTCTTGCTGGGTTCAGGTTTCATACTCCGCTAGGGTCTGGCACACATTAGATACATTGGAATGACAGGTGTAAACATTGTCATTTGTATCGGAGAAAATATGTATATTAAATATGTATGTAAATATGTATATAAATATGTAATGTTTCATAAAGAAATGCCGAGTTATCCATTCTGAATTTGTCTACAACCTTATTCATTGTCGTACCCGCCAGCAGGCTTCAGGAAGTAAACATGAGATTAAGCATATAACTATACACTGGTGCTACTTGACCTCTCTTCACACATCCCTTCTACGCCCTTCTTTTAAGTATGCACACGCATATGCACACAAGTCTGCATGTATTATTATTTGTGTAGTTGCATATATGTGGATTTGGGTGTTAGTGTGCTATGACTCTAAGCTACAGCGTTCGTGTGTAGCAGTGAACAGCAGTGACGTATGGATACAGAAAACAACTAACACTCTCTGCATTCCTCTATCTCAATCCAAGAACACCAATTCCCCACCACACCTCCTCAAATGGCCACTTTACCTCGATGAATTGGGTTCAAGTGCAATCTTGGCTATTGTCAGATGTAGTTTAGGGGCTATTTCTTAATGGTGCACCCATTGCTCTCTGTCCTGTTTTCTCTCTTCAAGTCATTCCATTCCTTATTGGATAGCGCTATGTCCTCCTTCTGGGAAGAGAAATGTTTTCCTCAGGTACTTCAGGGCAGCTACAAGGGTGTTAAGTGCTGTCAAAACAAGCTTGGTTGTAAGAAAGAAGGGCAGGTAAATCAAAGGTAAAGGCAGAGATTCACAGTATGACATCCTAACAACTTTGATGGGCAGCAGCACCCATGGATCACTCTCAGCGTTTTACTTTGAATCATACAGAAACATCTTGTTACCACGGAACAACTCAATAGAGTTTGACCCTTATATTTTGTGAGCTGTTGCTGAATCTACATCCCAATTTTACTCAAAAATTGTCCAGTTTATCATCTAGGTTTCAATATGATAAAAAAAAACAGTTTGACATAGAAGCAAGATAGTGCTTGTTTGTGCCTCATTGTCAATCAAACCACTTTAAAACTTAAAAAGAAATTTGACTCCTTACCAAAGTCCATAAATAAGAATTTGTATTGCACTGTTAAATGTTGACTATTATTAAGAGATTATATAATTTGATTTATCTAGTCTTCCGGTAGGAAATATTTAATCAAAACAGAATTAAAAGCTGTGAAGTTTTTAATGCCAAATTCATTGCAGAAGACTGTTTCAAGTTTAATTTGTTTTTGTGAAATCTCAAAGTGATGTTTTTCTTGCACCTCCCTCAATAAATCCCTCAGTCTTTTATTAAAATAGAGCACAAATGCCCAGCTTCAGCCATTTAATTACTTGAGGTATTTCTCATTTTCATTCTTGAATAACTTAACCATCCTAAAGAAGAGAAGAGAAGATGCAAGCATGCTGCAATCTAACCATGTGCGCTATACCTTTTATTAGACTACATCAGTAATGGTGATAAGGATGCAGATTTTAGACAATTCCTGTGATTGATGATTAACTAATGAATAATCAATATCCCTTAATGTAAACTCCATTACAGGGTACCAGTAAAAAGGCTTCAGGAATGTACCTTTGTCCCACATTAAAAAATAAACAATCAAAAAAACAGTGCGAAAGCAAAGGGCAACATTTCCTAAGACAGTAGTTATTTTGAAGAATGTGTTTTTACAGTCATAATTTAAAATGTCAACGGCTAACACCTCATTGAGATGCAGACATAGATAAAGTGGCTGTGGAGAGAAATACCAGACACACATATACACATTCTTAGGTTTTGGCCCATGAACGCATTTGCATTCTAGCTTAAATGTAAAACAGAGACTCTGCCCTTTGCCTATATTTCCTCTTTTCTTCTTACTTTGCTGTGATCGAGACTCTTCTGGGCGTCTGCAAACAGCCTTTGTGTCCCACGTGGGGGTGTAACCTCCAGCCAATAAGCAGTGTGTCTCTCCTCTGCTGTGTGCAGAGTGGCTGTTGTGTGCTGCTCTAAGTGTGTCATTTTGACCGATGCATACACACTGAGAGGAGAGGACAGGATGAAGCCTGCTCTTCCGCTGCATTCATTTAAAATCAACGCAACACCGTCCCATATGGTTGTGCAGAGGTGTGGGCATGTTCATTTGTGCTTTAGAACACAACGCCTGTGAAACAATCAGAAAATCATGTTTTATTTCTCTGATGCACTGCTTCGTTCTCACTAACACCGCTCCCTCGCTTCAGTCACTCTAGCTCACTCGCGATCATCGCTGCTTTCTCTCACTCTCTCTTGGCTCGTTGAGCCAGGGAGGAGGGCCAACTTTGAATGCTGTGTGTTTACAAACACCAACTGACAAATCTAACATACCTTTGAGATTAGGTGAGGATCTGTGGTTTTGTAGAATTGTCCAATATCCCCGTTCTGTCTGGCAGTAGGGTTATAGATTTGATGACCACCCACACCGTCTACGCAGCCACACCTGGAGCCTCCGACCAACTCCCTCCACTGCAGGGATCTAATTTGTCTCCAGTATCGGCTCTGGATAACGAGCGGAAAGCTGTCAACAGGCCCTGCTGGCAGTGACCGCTCTGTGTGACCCTCTGAGGATGGCTGTGTGTCTGGTCTACTCTTCTCACTGATTGACACATACAGAGAGAGAGAGAGAGGACGGGAGAGATAGTGTGGGAAAGTGAGAAAAAAAGAGGGAGAGAGAGGTTGTGAATGTGCGTGAGAAAGAGAATGACAGGTGGAGACAGTAACAAAGACTGAGTCACTGGCGAAGAAAGAGTACGTCTTTAAAGAGTGAGGGAGAAAGACTGAGCAAGAAAGAAAGCATCACAGAAAGCATGGACATAGACCTCCAGGGCTAATTTGTACAGTAGATATGATGCTGGGTAACCTGAAAACAAACTGCATTAGAAATAGACAATGAGCCAAAACTACCACTGTGCAGAAATATCAAGAAACATAAAAGCCTTTTTTTGCTGGAAATGGGCACTAAAGTAGATCTCTAACACATCAGGAACCAAAATGAAACTGGTGTTCAAGACCATTTCCTTCCCTCACAACTTGTTTCTGAGGTGATATCTTATTGTGAGGTGACATCTGGTGAAAAATAACAACCATCAGATCTGGCACGGTGCCCTCTGTTTAATATGGGCCATTGCCTTTTAAGCAGAATATTAAAAAGCTGAGTTTCTACAGAGTCCAATAAAAATAGTAGTAGAAGTGTCTGAAAATTAGTGGATAGTGCTGAGTTGTCAACTGCCTTTAGAGTGGGAGAAGCAGTTTGTGAGCAGACTGGTCAAAAAGGTCTCCAAGTCAAAAATAGCTGCTGTTGGATGACTGTAGCAATCATGATCTCCAACCTGGATTTACTTCAACTCATGAAGTGCATGCACTGTAATATGATATCTGGCTTATGTAAACCATTTCACGGCTAAACATTTAATAAGAATAAAATTTGAAAATACAATAAAAATGGGTATTTTTTTTTTTATTTCTAACAGAGGTTTCAAGTCACAACAATATAATTCCCTGTATTGTTGTACTCCATCTGACTGAAAAACGGACTTTTTGATGAGCTCCTTCCTCATTAAACATTCTGTTTCTAAAATGCCACTAGGTTTTCTATTTTGTTAATGTTTTCTGATCTATTATCTGAAAGGTATTTTCTGTAATGTCATTTTGCTCTCTGAAATATTGTGTTGTACGTTTTTTTATTTGCCGGCCTCTTTTTTTTTTTTTTTTTTTAAATGGAGTGTTTACAGTTTTATTAAATTTTGTTTGACAAAATTTGAGTTGTTGTTTTGAAATTTAGGGCCACTATATTTTTTTTGCCCAAATTGTGCTCAGTTCTTCTTTAATTTAAAAGGCCTAATCATGAATAAATACTAAAAACAGTGTCCTCTCATATAAAGAAAGAAAAACGGTCAAATGTTGTTTTTTCATTTAAAAAACAATGTTCGTATTAACAAATGTGTTTTTAGCAAATTAGACTATGTATCACTTATGTTAATTACCAATGTTGATTAAAAGTCCACAGAAAATAATACCTCCTACCTTGATATGGCTAAAACATCATTTATTATAAGTTGTTAAATTATTCTACTGTTAAAAAGAGCCAATTAGGGAGTCACTTAAAATAAATGATACAAAAAGAATTGCGTTGTTCTTCAAGCAAGAAAAGCCAAATTAATGCCTTTTCTTTTGTTAAGATTAAAATATGTCAAAGGAAGCCAGTTATCTCATAAATTCATTGTTGTTTGGGGAAAAAAAAAATCCCTGGCTGATTTACATATTCATGAATTTTAAAGGAAAAGAGTAATCTGCATTAAAAACACTCTTGCTTCTTAAATGAGACTTACTTTATTTCTCTGTAGATGTGACCATTGCTCTTTTCTCCAAAGATAAGATGCAATGCTACTATTCTGCTTCTGTTTGTTGCTAAATAGTATCTGATTCACTTACACAAATCTACTTCAAGATGGCTATAGCTGCTGTGGCTGAATGTGTGTCAAACATGTTAAATACCTTCAATTAAGCATCTCATCACCCTGCAGTTGTGAGGATCCTGATAAAGCCATTCTGCCCTTTTCACCAAAGAAAATAAGATAGTGTCCATATATCCCAAAACTGCAGTTGCTTCAGCCGTGCTGTGTTTTCTCAGTAAGATGGATGATTTTGTTGAAGTTGCAATAAACATCCCAATCCTCTATGCTGAAATTACAAGTTTGTGGTAAACATATCTGTCGATCCTTACAGTAAGTATCTCATTTGTGTGCCATTTGATATCTTTTGAAACATTACTCGTAGGTAAACATAAATTTAAAAGTTTCATTTCAAAGTCAACGCTATAATAAAATTTGTTTTAACGCCACTAATGTCTTTAACGTATTAACGCAATCAAACTTCCGAAGGTTGTCGCGGGCTCAGTTTTAAAGCTAGCTTGTGAAGGAGGTTAAATAACGCTCCAAACTTGCCCTAAATCTTGGCAAGGAAAAACTGTCATGGCCATTTTCAAAGGGGTCCCTTGACCTCTGACCTCAAGATATGTGAATGAAAATGGATCCTATGGTAACGAGTCTCCCCTTTACAGACATGCCCACTTTATGATAATCACATGCAGTTTGGGGCAAGTCATAGTCAAGTCAGCACACTGACACACTGACAACTGTTGTTGCCTTTTGGGCTTGAGTTTGCCATGTTATTAGAGCATATTTGTTGTGCTAAATGCAGTACCTGTGAGGGTTTCTGGACAATATTTGTCATTGTTTTGTTGTTAATTGATTTCCAATAATAAATATAAACACACATTTGCATAAAGCAAGCACATTTGCCCACTCCCATGTTGATAAGAGTATTAAATACTTGACAAATCTCCCTTTAAGGTACATTTTGAACAGATAAAATGTGTGATAAATTTGCGATTTATCGTGATTAACTATTTTAATCGATTGACAGCCCTGATATATGCAGTATATATATGAGCATTGGAGGCAGAGAATCGGAGTGTTTCCCTCCTTAAATCTCTCTGTATGAAAGAAATTACTTAAGAAGTCAATATGATGCATCAGTGATGGTTTCATCACAATAAATTGCTTATAACTCAGAAGAGTGTATTTTCATTATTTTAAGTGGTTCCCTTCAGTTTTTTACTCTCAGCACAGCCGACACATTTCCTTTTGTCCCCCTCTGTGTTTTTTAGATGAAGCAGCGTCTTCTGATTAAATAGCTGGCAACCTTCAGCATTTATTGATAGGGACACTTTACACCACCATAACTGGGGGTCGATGCTAGTTTGCAGTATGCCGGGGCTTTTGAACTGACGCAGTGGTTGGATAAAAAGGGGGTATTTAATCAGGTCCATAAGACACACCGGCGCCATAAGAGGGATACAGGTATAGTAACTGACAGTGATCCATTAAGTGACTATCATGCTTCTGGTATTGGCAAAATGTTAGATTAAAATTACTTAAAATGCTAATTTTAATCATTTGATTAAACTGCGCATCAATTTACAGTATTAAATGATTTTACTTGACTGCGTGTGCAGCCTGCAGCTGTGTAATCAGAGCTAGTAAATTCACATGTCCACATAGCCTGATGTCATCTAAATGCAGACACATTCATTATCAGCCTAAACACTTTTGCTGAACTCTGTCATCTCTTTAATCTTTGTCTTTCTCTTATCATCATCTCTGTCTCCTTCCTCAAATCTCTGTCCAGTCTTTTCTTTTTTCTGCGCTCTCGCTTCTCTAGCATCCATCCCTGCTTAATAATCACTTCAACAATGACTGATTACAAGAGAAGAAAAATCCCTGATCTAAAACAGAGCTCATGAATAATTCCTAGATGCTTGTTTGGTCTCTCAGACGTGTCATCTGTTTGTTGTTGTGTGTAGTGTAGCATTTTGTGATTTTTGTTTACCGTCTGGCCCGTGGGAGGGGACGACACTTTTTTCATAGATCAGAGGGAGATGTAATCTCACAGCAGAACTGCTCCAGTCGGCAAAGGTTTGCGTGTGTGTTTCTCTATGAGTGCATATGTTTGTGTGTCTGAGTAACATCTCATAGCTTTGCATCACTACTGGTCAGCATGCACGGTGTCAACTAAAAGTCATTTCTTATCAGTGGCAGGGGCAGATACATCCCCTACTGCTGCTCTTCCACACTCACACACACCTTGAAAAATAAGCTTTGAAGAATGTCAAATACTCCTCCTTCAAGAATCTGTATCAGTCTCTTATAAAGCGTAGCATTGGTGTTGCCCTGTGAGATGGTTTCCCTGTAGTGCCGACATCCTGGCGACAACGGCTCTTTGATATTCTGTTGTTCCAGGCCGAATCAGAAATTAGCAGCCATGCCAGATTCCTTTGGCAGGAATGTTGTGGCAAGAGATGAAGGGGAAAACAGAGTGAGGGAGAGTATGATGGAGGAAATAGATAACCAAAAAATGGACAACAGTAGGGGGGTTACAGTAGATAACAGGTAGGATATGGTGGCAGATTTAGTTGTCTGATCAGAGTGTTTGGAGATAAAAGAGAATAAATAATGTATAGTGCATGGGCTGGGGCAATTTGTCGACCTAATCGACGTGGTGCTCTGTAAATTCTTACTTACTTTGTAACGCTGTAAAGATTTTGTCCCCACCAAAGCATGACATGTTAGGATAATCAACACGTGTTTCAACGTGTTTCTGTTAGTAGTTGTCACTTGAAATTGATTTTCTCAATGTTACCTCATCGCCCCCAAGTTAAGTTATTTCTGTAAGGCTGCTGTTATGGTAACGTCACGTTACAACATGCATCATCTAACGCTGTTATTACGGTCGTTTTATATTTTACTATAACGGCCATGTATGAGTGAGAAAATGGCTTAAAGTAAAGTTACAGACTGTTCCAATCTGTTAAAATTAGGGCTGTCAATCGATTAAAATCGATTTATCGTGATTAAACGCACGATTGTCCATAATGAATCACAAATAAATCCGTTAAAAGTGTACCTTAAAGGGAGATTTGTCAAGCATTTACTACTCTCATCAACATGGGAGTTGGCAAATATGCTTGCTTTATGCAAATGTATGTATATATTATTAATTTGGTTATTTATTATTTTTTTTTATAATTATTTATTTATTATTGAAATCAGTTAACAACACAAAACAATGACAAATATTGTCCATAAACCCTCACAGGTACTGCATTTATCATTAAAAAATATACTCAAATCATAACATGGCAAACTCTTCTAGTTTCATATGATGCCAGTAACTTCACTCTACCTTTTAAAACTGAGCCCGCTACAACCTAAAAATTGCAAGTTGCGTTAATGCATTGAAGAAATTAGTGGCTTTAAAATGAATTTGCTTTATCGCGTTAACTTTGACAGCTTTAGACAGTCTATTAGTTAATGTTTCAATTATTTCCCTTGACTCACACTGATGCAAAAATGCATTTTCCAGTGATTATCTTAACTGCATATTATTCCAGTGATTACAGCAATCCATGTCATAATCATTTTAAGTTTTAGTCAAGTACTTAAGTAAATATACTGATTCTCCAGTTCAGGGAATTGATAATTGATTGATAATTAAATTAATATATGTGTCACTGCAATCCCTTTGAATTTGAGGTCCAGTATTTTTCTGATCAAGCATCTGAAAAATGGAGTCTATTAACTTGTCAGATTTTTTTTTAATAAAATACTGAAATATTAATCAGATAATTTTTTGATATTTATTTTAGGTAAATTAGTTGTTATATTAATCAAGATTTTAAAAAATAATCATCAGAATAATCATTAATTAATCGGGGCATGCTCCCCCGGAAGAAAATGTTGTACTTATTAAGTTAAATGCATCAATCTGGTGTACTTTGAGAGCAAAATTAAATGCTAGATCTATGAAGAATTTTGTGCTCTAGTAAACAGTTTAATCAAATGGGGTCTGCGTTTCAAGACGGGCTGGGTGGGTGGCCGATATTTCTGCTGATCCCTGTCGCACTGAGGACAGTCCACCCCGGTTCACAGACACACAATACACAGCGAGCACTTCACAGCTAAAACTCACGGTCGGAGCTGCGAGCCACCTTCACCCCGGGCCTTTTTCAAGCCGACCCCATCTTTTGAGAAGTCGAAAAATATGTTTTTGGTCATTATAAAACACTAACGGGCTGGATCTCAGATCACTTTGATTTATTTTGAATTAGGCTACACAATGGTTGATTATGATTGGATAAAGGTTCAGTATGTTAGATGCCATATAGACATTACCGCCAATGTTCTACCTGGCTTAGACGTTACCACTTTATTACCACAACACCTAAAAGTGGGGGGACATCCAAGTCTCGTTGTCCTCCCTATTCCAATACTTCACTGGGACAGGTCACTGATCAACTTTGTGATTGCAAATTAGTGAATGAATTACATCAAAATTACACTTGTAACTACTTTACCACATGTTTGATAAAATGTGTTTTCTATCACAGGCTTAAATAATGGCCATTTTATCAGAACAGGAGTTATTTGTGTGAGTGCCCAGCTGTCCGTCTGGCATTCCTCGTAGTGTGTTGCTGTCACATCATAGCCTTGGTAAGCAGGTGTAAATCTAGTATAATGTGACTGGTTTGTGTATTATATTATCCAGCATGAATTATGAGCCAACATCGCACTCTAGTCAGCCTAGAGCAAGAGACAGATGGATGGGTCGGACCAAAGATTTAAATGTTGGTCCTGGAGGGATTGGTGCATTGCTCAGCATGATTATAAAGACAAGCATGCACAGGCACGCAACACACAAGCACATACAGAGAGAAACGCACAGTGACCTCATCCCTCTCACACACTAGACGACCTGCGCATTCACTCACAAGAAATGATGAAATTGGTTATGATTGGCTTTGCCCTTGTAAATCCAAGTGGCACTGGCCTGCCTCCACTTTTGAGCTTTTCTAATAATGTTGGTCTTACCTGAACCTTATTGAGAGCACTCGGGTCTTCGCAGCAAATAAAAGACAACCTCCACCTCATCTATGTCGTTGTTTTCATCCACCTCTGCTATAGCCTTTGATTATTACTGCTCACTACTATAGACTGCCACTGGAGGGTCACCACAAATTGAGCCACGCAAAGGATTAACTGTATATGGACGGGGCATGACAGGCCAGTTTGAAGATGAAGTTAAGCTGCTGTTCTGGCCATATCTAAAGCACATGACCTTTCCTATAGAAATTGGTGCAATGCTTTCGAACAGGGGTCTCCAACCTTTTTCCTTCTGAGAGCTAATTTGATGAAATGAAAGTGGCCGACAGCTACTCGTCGCACAAAGTTGTACATCGCCAATAGCAGACATTTCTGTTTTACTTTTTTGAACCTTTAATAATGTTTCAGCCATTGCAATCATCGCTTCTATTACAATCGCTCCATAGGTGAAAGGCTTTTTGTCTTTCGTTAGGATGTGTGCCACTAAATGAAGCCTCTGTTGCTGCGTTAGCCTTCTTGATCAGTTTGATAAACAGAGACTGTCGTGTTTTAAGCTTTGTTTTCAACTCCTTTACCTTCTCTGTTTGTAGACTGCTACCAGTTGGAAAGTCCCATGAAAAGTTGTTTGCCATGCTAGAGGCGTGACTGCAGGAACGGTAATATTGGCCTGGTGGTCGGTCAATAGGTCCGCTTTGACTGAAATGTATTTATCAGATAGATTCATGGTCCCCAGAGGGGTCTTTCTGAGTTTGGTGATCCCTGACTTTTCCTCCATCATGACGTTGACATTTGTTGTTTTGAATGAAACTAGTCCAGTGCCTGTGCAAAACGTACCTTTTCAGAACGGACCAATTGCTTGGTCTGTGGTATTGCTGCTTGCAGCTTTCTGGAGAACTGCTCATACAACTTCACACTCGGCACAGCGCTTTCTTGGGACTCCTGAGAAATACACCTGCCATGACATAGTTGCGTCACACACCCAAGTTGCAGCTACTCATGCTCAGAAACACCAGTGAAATACTCTCTGGTTCACGGGAAAAAACACACACACCCAAGTTGTGGCTATTCACAGTGAGAAACACCGGTGAAATACAGGTTCATGGGAAAACACACACCCAAGTCGCGGCTACTGACAGACATACCGGTGAAGTACACTAACACATCCAAGTCGTGGCTAGTCACGGTGAGAAACACGTAGTGGATGGATTAATTTCCTTGCTTTGACATAACCACCGCAGTTATAAAGTAGAGCAATTAGTGGAGGTATTTTGCCAGCGGTAATGTTAATATTGTTCGTAATGTTATAAGCTCGTAAACATACACAATTTGAGTTGCAGTGGCTGAGTGGACTGTTCCTGTAGGCTATATCCGTTCATGCTCGTTGACTCCAGGGAAGTGAAGAAGTGTTCTGTTGTAATGTAGTATATCCAACACCCAGCAGCAAAAGTGAACTGCAGTCAATGAGCCGCGGCCTGTAAAGGCCCGCTGAGGACAACATGTCCAACTCAGTCAATAGAGCCCTAAAGCCCCGCCCCTTCCTACTGCTGCACAGAGCACTGGTCACTTAATTATTCAAAGTGCTGTGTGTCCAAATTGCACCAAATTTGACACGGCACTCCCTTGTGACCCCAGCAAAAAAAATTTAAATGGTGAACATGATGCCTTGTACTGTAAACATTAGCATGTTACCAATTTTTTGTTATTGAGAGCATTGTAGGATGTTGATGTCAGCAATCATATCAAAGCATTGCTGTGCCTAGCTTCACAGCCTCTAGCATATCTGTAGACAGTTCTTGTTTACATTGTTGGCACTTGCTAATTATGTGGATATCAAGTCTGCGCTGGCAGTCAATGTATTCTGTCTAAGCTAGAACAATTGTGTTGCCAATTATATATCTCCTGCTCCGAGAAGCCAGTCTCACATTACATTACATTTAGATGACGCTAACAAGTGTACAATGTTAACATGACCACCTAATTCTCTGCATCTTACTGCGATGTTCCAAGAATTATAACACATTTGGTCCCTCTTATCTGCTGTCTTTTCATTTTTTCCTACAGTCAGTTCCCAGCAAAGTCAGAGATCTGGAAGGAAGAAAGGAAATGGGGGATTTGTTAAACAGGCTTGAGATTCTCTGGAGAGGAGGAAATATGAAAAGATCAGCAGAGCCGTGAATAAAAATAATGCCCTAAGCAAACTCATTTTTATCATGGTGACCTGGCATTTACAAGACAACCTTTATAGAAATTTAATTCACCTGCTCTCTAGCCTGTTTTAAATTCCTCAAGAGTCTCAGAATAACTCAGTGATATTATTTAAAATTTTATTGGAAATCCAAAAATTAATTTACACTACTACACATTACATGTTTTCTTAGTAATGAATTTAATAAAAAATAACTTGCTTTTCAAGTCACTGTGAAATTAAAACATGCACAAGCCTCACATATATCTGTAACTCCCAAAATAAACCACAATTGATACAAAATTGTGACAGAATAAAAGTGTTCAGAATATTGATGTGCGTATAAATCAGCATATTGTGAAATGGAGAACCTTCATGAGTGAGTGTTAGTGTGGAACAGAGTTTGTTGCAGAGGTTAAGACCAGATGCGCTGGTCCGTTTGATGGTCACGAATCTGGAATGGCGAGCAAGACAAAATGTGTTGATTGGCAGAATGTCAGCGCAGCAGTAAAAGCTGCCAGTACATGAGAGCTGAACCATTAAGAAGAAACGGTGTGCTCAAATTGAGAATACTGTGCAAACAAACTCAAGGAACACAAAAGATAAGCTCCTCAACATTTAAAAATAAGGTTTTGCTCACATGTACATGCACACACACACACACATAAACACATCCAGGGTCAAACTGAGTGAGGCAGGCACGTTGCCCAGCTAATTAATTTGACACAACAAAAGATCTGTATCTCAATGTCACAGCCTGCAGGACACAACAGCACACACATGCACACACACATACACACACACACACACACACACACACACACACACTTGCCCAGATACTATGTAAAATCTAGTGTACTCTTGCTAGTTTCTTAAGATCACCAATCTTAGCTTTAATGTACTGAAAATGTTTTATGTTTTCAGACTGGCAAAACAGGAAATCGACCCAACTCTAGTGTTTTTACTGGTACATTCGTTTGAATGCATTTAACATACAGTAAATTACAGTATATGGGTGCTCTACAGTTGTAGCGTTGGCCCGTTTTACCATAGAGATTCGAGTGACGGCTGGCTTGACCGCATGTTATCACAAATTTCCGGTCCATGACAGAGTCAGCATGTAGCTTTAGCCGTGATGTCTAGCTCTGCTTTTCCTGACAATGTGTGAAACCCAAAGTGTTTCCATACTTTACTTAATGTGTAGTGTTAACTACTTGGGATTTAGCATGTGAGGGTGCAGGTCGTATCCAATAAATACAAATTTATATATATATATATACAAATAAATACAAAGATAAATAGGACTATCTTTCACTCTCGTGTTCTTCCATACAGAATACAGCGTTCTTGTGTTTTCCATTAAACTTACAGTTGGCTGAACGTAGGTCTCTTTATGAAATTTTGCCAATACAGTGGGCCTCTTCTTCCAAATATTAATGACAAAAAGGCATGTTTTTCTTTACATAGATCAGCATCTCTGCCTTGTTGCAGCTCAGTCTTTTTCTCTTCTCATCCAAGACATGACATGCAGAGCTGAACAGCTGCTCACTGTCCGTGCTGTTGCATGGAGCACATAGGTATTTAATATTTGTGCCAGTGCTGGAAAACGGAGATGATTAATTCTCCAATATCCGAGTGCGGTCTCATATCTGGGAATGGGGCCCTTTGCAAAGAAAGCATCCAGTTGCTGTGCTGCCCCCATGTTTGGCCTTTCTGGTCCATTTTCCTCCAGAATCTCCTCAAACATGTCATGCAGAGTGCACCATGCCCGGTCTGTTCTTGTCCTCTGGCTCTGTGGGTTATCAGCTCTCTTTCTGTGTGTCTCATCTTCAGCTGTTGCAGCAGGCCTATCCATCAGATGCGAGTGGGTTGTTTGACTTCCTCCTCGTCAAAGTAGGCGCCCCTATATCTGGGATCGAGTGAGGTTGCGATGCAGAACGTGGGATCGGACTCCATTTGATGGAAGCGTTTATTTACAGCCTCTAATAATGTTGTCTTTGTTCTTTTAACACCATGGACTGTGTCAGCCTCCTTGCTTAAAAGACGTCTCAGGGCTCTCACCGAGGGGATGACATCAGCAGCTGATGCTTCTGATGAGCTGACTTCTCTTGTCAGTTGCTCAAACGGGGTCATAAAGTTTTCAACTAATCCCCACTGGTGTGCAGTGAGAGTTTCGAGGAGGTCGTAGTTTGTGGCATATGCAGAAAGTGCAGGCTTTTGTTTCAGAAGGCTTTCCATCATGTAAAATGTACTATTCTACCAAGTGGCAACATCTTACTGTAGTGTGGTTTCATCCCCAATTGGATCTGCATGGCATGCAGGCGCAAGTGGTGAGTGTTTTAAGTGTCCGATTATCTTCGGGCCTATTGCCAACACATCCGAGGTGCTGCGCTGGCTCAGAACGCCATCATGGATAGCCAGCTGCAGGGTGTGTGCCATGCAGCCCAAACTAGCCAGACCACTATCCGTCATAGCTTTTGCCATATTTCTGGCGTTATCTCTCCTATCCTGTCCATTTTCCATGTTTCAAACATTTTCCCAAATGCCTCTGAGATATCAGACACGGAGAAGGAGCATGTGGACTCCTGGGAGTGTAACACTGCTTTTATCAAGTTAAAATCTTCATCAATCTAGTATGCCGTGAGGCTAAGCATGCTTGCAGCGCTAGCATCGGAAATCCATATATCAGTTGTAAAACTGATGGCAGGGATGTCATGAGCTCGTAGCTCATGGATGTATGTGGCCACAACACTGTTGGTTTTGGAGAGACTGGGCAGTGTGTAGCGGGGCTCTATAAACTCCATCGGGCTTGGAAACCCCACGTCCCCCACAACGGAGAAAGGCTGGTCATCTAACGCAATGAACTCATCACTTTGTTAGCAATCCCCTTAGCTTTGGCACTCTTATGTGGTGAATTTTTTTCCCTTTCTCAAATACTGTGGTTATCATGAACTGAGTCTTGCTGCTGGTGGTTTGTGCTTTCTTGATGTCCAGTTCATCTCTCCATTTTTTATCAGCTTTCAGGTAATCGTTGTACATAACTTTTTACATTGGTTGCACTGGTGTGCCTACGTTTTTCATTTAGGTGCACCAGCACATAATTTAGGTTCACCCAAAACTTTTCACCTCGCCTTCTGGCGTTGCAATAATACATTTTAAGTGTTTTGTCAGTTCACATAGGCCTACACTAGGGATGTCACGATAACAGAAATTTAGTCGATACCAATACTAGTAAATTTCCACGATTCTCTATATAAATTGGATACAACGATAAAAAAACAAAATTAAAACAATAAATCCCATGTACGTCAACATCCACTGCTTTATTACCATTTATATACTGTTTTTTTGTTATAAAGTTAAACAGGTCAGAATTCCCTCTTAATTATCTATTTCATATTGCTGTGAAAACATCTCCTTCAATCAACTGGATTTTGTCGCTAAAGTAGTGTAGTGTCACACACATACACGCACGCACACTTTTTGCCCTCCCCACTTGTGAAATGACCTGCTAAATGTCAGGCACAGGTGGTCGACAGATTTTTGGTCGCATATGCGCACTCTGGATCATTGGTTTTACACTTGATGTCTGTTCTTCAAATGGGCGATGGGATTTGATGTGTTAAAATTCTTGCCTGTAGTACCTCCTCTTGAAATGTCACTGGAACATGTCTTAACTGCATGTTGCTAATCTTTCTTTGAGACGGTGTAGTACTCCCACATGGCCTACATTTTCTCTCACTTCCAAAACAAACCACACGTGCGCGGTGTGTAATGGCACCTTTTGACCTCTTACATCATGCCAGAGTCGTGTGCAATCAATGGCGTCTTCTCCGAATCAGCAGCTAACCACACAACATTTTAACCAGCACAAAATTAATGTGACAGACACAACACATAAACATCAGCAACTGCCATCAGCGAATGTCATCTTATTTGCTGACAGGCTGGCAGTCAACGAGGCTAAAATCAGCCGATACCGATGTTCTAGTCTAGTGTGGGGTCGTTGACACGCTGACCCCAGGAGTTTTTCTCAGTGATGTTAATAATAATTTGTGAATTTGAATGTTGGGATGGAAAGCAGTTAATAACAGAGACTACAGCAGTACAGGCAGGCATCGTAGAGACTCAGGCCTGCCCTCTAACAGTCAACTCTCATTATCTCAGTGTCTCTGTCCCTGCACTCTCTGCTGCTACGTACCGCCACCACTGAAACAAAGGAGGTCAGCATTCGAGGACAGAGCAGAGGCAGGAAGAAGTTTTAGTATGAGTGAGAGTAAAGAAGTTAAAGAGTGGGGAGTTATCATGAGGGTGTAACAGATCACAGTGGGTGAAGCAGAAGAGAAAATAAAAGAAAGACAAAAAGAAACTGCTAAAGCAAGAGAGAAAAGGGTAAACTGTACTGTATGAAATGAGAAAAGGAAAAGAACTGTAGCACAAAAACACACCTGTCAACCCTGAATCTACACATCAGGATTAATGGAGAGGATAGATGCCTTAAATGCCAAATGCTCTCTGCTTTTATATAGTTCAACTGACTCGTGATATGAGCGGACCACCATCTTGACTGTGAAACTCCAAAGGTGATAATATATTTAAGGAAGTGAAGAAAGGCAGTAATCCTTTCAGCTTTTATTGGGAGTGGCAGATGGAATAGAACTACTGTGGATTAGCAAGTGGGCTATAATGAACAAAAGGTAATGAAAAATCACAATCGGCCATAATCCTGGGCAAAATCGTTTTTTTTTCTCTTCTTCACAGCCTTTGAGTGGATTACTAAAAAAGAAGGCCCAGTATAAAAAGCAAGCATAATGGTTCAGCCCAGTTTAGTCCAGTAATCAGGCTTCTGAAAGTGCTTTAAAATCACTAATTTATTATCGATTTGTCTTAAGAATAACTACATTTAAAAGCTGTTAAAACAAACCATACGCCCACATTCACACGTATACGGCATTCTCCAAATGACTGTGTTTAAGGTTAAATGTTCAAGGAGCTCTTGTGTGTTCCATATGTGTGTGTGAGGTATAGCCGTACAGTGTTGTGTGTTCATTGTGCTCTAAATGGTAATGCAGCAGAGTCCATCTACATTGAGTAAACGCACAGGGAGTTTCCCGCCACAAGCCTGCCAACTCCTCTCAGCCAGCCCCAATGGGTTATCAAAGCAGACACTTGGCAACCTACTTTCCGAAGCAAAGCATCTGCCCATTCAGAGGCAATGGGGCTAATGTCAGACTCTATCATTCTTACGTTCAAAATGACCTTGGCATCAGCATATACAGCAATAACTGATCCGCGGGTTTTAAGCGCAAGAGGGAGAAAATATAACTGCAAATCAATTCAAGTTTCAACATAGGTCCTTGTGACAGCCATTACTAAAACAAAGTCACCTTCAGAAGGAGCAGAGGTGGCCATTACTTCTTTAAGAGGCGGGTTATTGATATTCTGTTCAGTTTGGACACGCTTGCTTGCATTGCAAGTTTTGGAATTGGGCTTCCAATTGAAAAATGCACACACACAAAGACACTCAAGAGACACTTTAAAACATCTGGCATCTGTTTAACCTTCTGCCTGTCTGTCTGTCTCACTCTCTCAAAAGACACTTGAAGGAGAGACTGGAAACCGTGACTCTGGCAAAAAACAGACACAAATATAAATCCATCTTACATTAATTATGACTTCACCGCAACAAGAGGAGATGGACATA